>JAJQOW010000144.1:0-167584 GCA_037975125.1 Latrodectus hesperus
AAAATTTATCTAATAATGTATTTTATGTTTTTATGTATGTAATTTTATAGTTTAATATTTTTAAATTGCACTAGTGTGGTAACAGTTGCCCTATGAAATAAATATTAGAAAATAAACAGTGATGCTTATTTCTTTTACATGTAGTTTATTCTTTTATTTTTCATAGTTTCTTTATGAGGTTTATGTGTGAATATTTTATTAAAATATTAGGATTAACATGGAATATGTTTAACATAAATCATTCTCAGAATGTAAAATCTAAAGAGTAAAATTGTTTTTTGAGGTACTACAGTTTTAAGCATTCGGTTTAAAGCAAAATGTCCAAAATGTAGTGTCGCCTGATTTTTTCCCTCAAAACCAGTAGAATCTACTGATTTTCTTTTTTCTCCAAGGTTGACAGGTATATATATATATATATATATATATATATATATATATATATATATATGTAGTGTGTGTGTGTGTGTGTGTGTGTGTGTGTGTGTGTGTGTGTGTGTGTATGTGTTATATGTATATAGATAGATAGATATAGATGTGCATAATTTTCTGGGAGGAAGCTCGTCACAATTTCATTTAATTATTCCCGATAAAATTAATAGAAAAGTAGTAATGATTAATTTGGAGTATGCTGCAGTTTTTAAACAAGAAAATAATAGGCATTATTCTCTTATATTCAATCAGTTTAATTTTAGTGCATACGGGAATTCAGAAGCAGTATTTATTAGCTTTTTGGATTATACTTAAAATGTCTTACATTACGTATTATAAATTCTTGTAACTATCCTTTATTAAAAATTATAGAATTATAAATGCTTACATTTTTTGACACATAAAGAAAAACAATAATTTCTTTTACCGTTTATATGTCAATTTAAGCAAATCTAATGAAATTGAATCTCGTTTCTCTTAATGTAAATCGCAGGAAAGTATGAAACACACATCTTCGAAATTCTATCAAATATATAATCATTAAGAAAAAAATGATGCAACTCAACACACTACTACTTAATCCTAATCATATTTTCTTCTCTATGAAAGAAATGATTGACTTAAACTATTAATGAGGTTTTTTTAAAAAATATTCTTTGATCTCATGCATCCTTAACCACGACTTTCCTACTTCAAAGGCGACAGAATACGCCGAGTGCTTCTTCCGTTTTTTATTATGTGTTATCGGTGATAACTGCAGGGCATTTATGACTAGCTTACTTGAAATTTCTTCCGCTGATATAGCACTTAAGTTTGATGCTGATAACCGGAAAGAAAAAAAGAAGCACTGCAGTCGATACTTTTGCCTTTTTGTGAATCTTCTTTCTAGTTTGCTGGTTATAAGAGAAATTCATTTTTATCGTTCTGAGAATATTTTTCCTGCTTTACATTTATGGTTTAGATTTTATAACGGATATGCGTATTTATTATTGAAAAACACGCATTGTTTATATGATTTAAACTTTTCTTTCAAGTTCTGATTTTAAATTCACCATATAAAACACAAAAATAAAGTAATTAGTTACAAATGCTCATTGGAAAAACTAATTCTACATAATGAGAAACAAGATTTCTATTAAAGATTTTAATGATTTTTTTTTATTTAGAACTCTCATATTTAACTAAAATAAACAAAAACTCACTAAAAAGAATATCGATTAATCAGTTTCTTGAATTTGAACGAATTGGTTTTTTCACAAACTATGAAGATTTGTGTGTGAAAGTTTCATTTTTCACTCGACTTTTTTTTTATGAAATTAATTATTTTTTTGCATAGTTAAAATTTACACTACTGAATATTTTTTTTGTCTTGAATTCCCCTTTTTTGGTGTAACCTCTAGTTCAAAATTAATTTCAGAATATAAACTCTAAATATCTATTTCCCCCTTTCGATATTTATTTATATTAAACATTAGATTATATGGTAAAACATTAATTGGAATTGAGTTTATATTTAAAAACATTTGAGTAATTTAGTATAATTTTTGACCTTTCGCCAACAAATCATAAAAATTATTTTCATTTCTCTAAGACAAAAGATGAGCAAGATATTTAGTATCAAATATTGCAAATTTTTGTCTACCTAAAGGGGTCGGTTATTAAATTAATTTGTTTATTAAATTAATATAAAAATAATTTGGTTATTAAATTAATGCGTTTATTAGATTTCCAGAGTAATGACCTGTTGAAACAACCTATTGGAGAAAAATACATTGTGTATGAAAAGAAAAAAACTTGCCCCGAAGCAAATATATGTAATATATATGTTTTATGAAAATTTTGTATATATATGTACATACAATATATATGTGTGTATATGTACAACATATATGTGTAATCTATATGTTGTATGTACATGTATAATATATATGTTGGAAGCTATATCAACGCCACTTTGAAATGAAACTTAAAAAATTTGATTTTTAAGTAAAATTGTGATAAAATAAGCAAAAATTACGAGCTACAGTATTCCATTTATTTTGCTTTATTTACACGAAAATCTTAAATTGTGAAATAAATAATCTAAAGAGTTTAAAACTAATGCACTTTATTTTTAAAAGAAAATACATATAATACATAACAAAATAAGCGTTATAGTAAGACACTAACTATAGTACAATATATAAAATTTTAGCGTACGAGATATATTCTCAGTATAATTTATTTACATAAATTTCAAATTAAATTACTATAAAATAATTACAGATAAAATGACAAAATGTCAATACAATTTGTAATATTATTATATATTCCAATAGGTCACCATTAGCTGGTTATACACGTTTGCCAGGGCTAGGGAAAGAGAAGGGCTGGCTCAAATGCTCCCCAAAACTGTCACCGGAAATAGCCGTTGATGACGTAGTCAGGCATCGAAGGAGAATAAGCTGCCTGGAGTTTCTAAGCAAAATACTTATTTTTTATTTTTAAGTTCATTTTGTTTTTAATCAGAGTGAAAAAAACTACAAATGCCTCTCAAATATTTAGTAAATTTGCACAATTATTATTTAATAAACCCAAAAAAATTATTATTAATATTGAAATTAACTTAAAATTGCATAACCAATATAAAAATATATTTACCTATTAGCTTCAGTTTATCTTGATTTTTTGACTAGTTACCCATTTCTTGTTTTTTTGTTTAGCTTTATTATGGGATACTATCGCTGCATTTCTATTTAAATACCTAATTCGTAAAAATGTTCTCCAGCGACAAAAAAGTTTATTTTCCTTTCGATTTACAGTAGGAAAAGAAGACTCTGTTTCATTTATTAATGTAGCTATGACATTTTTCCCTTTAGAAAATGTGTCGCCATGAAATTTGCGAAACATTAAGTCCATTTGTTTTATAGTTTCCAGCCATGCTTTTGTTGGAACAGTAAGTCCCCCAGCAAAAATTAAATTAGTCCACTTGAAATGATTGGGCATATAGACTGAATTTCTTGATATAGTTCCAAGTGAATTATTTTTAATTTTATAAGCAATATAACCTGCCACATAAACCATATCTTCTTTTCAATTGGAGATATATCACAATTTGGATTGGAAGAGGCAAGTTCATTTTCCCAAGATAAAGGTAAAGGATAATATAAAAATTCACGATTTAATTCATCATCTTGAGAATCAAAAGAATTGATAATTTCTTGACGTTCTCTTACATTAAATGCAGAGTCTAACATTTCACTTGTTAAATAAACGTCTGGTCCATTTTCTAAAGAGTTTACTTTCGGGGACGCATTAGGTAATTTATTTGCGAGAAATATTTTTAAGCGAATAATTACTTCAGAAGGAGAAGGATGGTCATTGAATCTCTCGAGACCTCTAATTTGGCTGAAGAGGCTTTCGAGCGCATCCTGAGTAAGTCTACTTGTTAAAATATAAGATACATTTATAGATTTTAGGTCTTCATATAATCCACAAAGAGAATGAATTGAAACAATAATCCCTTTCTGAAAAGGCAAAACCAATTTTTTTCTAAATACACGTAAATTGAAAACTTCCTCCTTAATTGCGTTTAAAGTTTCTTTTTGAGTATCAAAGTACTTTTGCACTCCAAAAGCAACTTTTAAAGGCTTGTTACTGGGAGGTATTGGTACGAAGCTGTTCATAATATCAAATAAATTATCGAATAATAAAAAAAATTTAGCCGCATTAGTATTTCCAGTGAAATGTAATATAGCTTTAGCAGTAGTTTCCGAAAATAAAGTCTTTGAAGGTGTAACTTTATCTTTCATTTCCTTTAACAGTTAGAAATTGGGGCTTCAGTTTATGGCAAATTTTTATTTCCCCGAAATCTTTATTCAATATCTCATATAATATTCCATTTTATTTCGCCAAAAATCGTAAGATTTTGAAGGTAATGACCGAATCAAAATACATTTTGAAATAGCGTCAGATGACCATTTCGTTCTTAATTTACTTTCTTCATCTTCACGCTTATAAGGGAATAAATTATTTATCCCCATCTTCCTAAGTTTAACTTTCTCCTTTTGAAGTAATTTTATTTTCGTTTTTAATTTTTGTATTTCACTTAAAAGCAATTTTTTTATTTGATTTCAGTCGTTTAATTATTCTTGTTGTTGAAGTTCGATTTCATTTTTGCTCATTTTTAAGGAATTTCACTGTATTTTCTGCGCATAATATTCTCTTTTTTCAATTCTATATTTTTTAAATATTCATTGCATTTAATGTCACCATCACATTGATTTTCTGTATCACATAATTTATATATATATGTGGACTCACACACTCAATTATTTCAATAGCTTCTATTAATCTTCTTCTTTTCGTTGGTCTCTGTTCTCTTGGAGTATTTCGAATTATGTTTAAAGCCGGTAACTTAAGATTAGGCAGAGCCGTTTGTTTTAATATTTTTCTCTCTGGTAAACCAAGTAGTCTATTTTGTATGTCATCCATATATTCATTCAAATCAAAATGCTCACTGCACACTCTAGCATTCTTGATGTTGATTTTGTCGCTTCATCGACATCTTTGCATCCATTCCTTCGAAAGCATTTGATTTTCTTTTGGAAATCGATGCAATATTACATGTTTTCCTTTTGTATTTTGATACGCATTTGAACACGTAGCAACAGCAAACGATGTCATGTTTTCCTCTTTAAAAATACTCTTGCTTAAAATGAAAACATTAACATTAAACAAGCTAAAATGAATGTGAAAGCTGCGATCAGACACAAGCTAGCATAGAGAATGCCAGTCAGTCGATGCCCAGTGACGTCACGCTCTTCCCCTCTCCGGTAACAAGGCGGCATGCGATACATCAAAGCGATGAGCCAGCCCTTATGTTTTCCCTAGCCCTGCACGTTTGCCACCGTGAATACCATTATCAAGCACGTTCGCCAACATGGAAGATAATACGTTATTGTGAGCGTCGGAAATACGATGACATGAGTGTAATAAATTTGTGAATGCTCGTGTATCGACCTTTCTTTAATACAACTCGAAAAAAATATCTAAAGGGCTATGGTCCGGAGACCATTCAATGTCACTACTTCATAACCAGGATGCCTTCCTCAAAACATTCCTACAAAGAATGTTTTACTTCTCCCATTTTATGATTAGGGACAGCATCATGCGCCCAAAATAATAACTAAGGCAGATATAGGTGCTAATGTGCCTCAACTGTTGTACACTTGCACGTGAAATGTATGTAATACGTAAAAGAGAGATGCGGTAGCAGTGCGTCCACTGGATTAAAATATGCGATATATGGAATTCTTTCCAACTTAATGCAATATTACTTATTTAGAAAAAAGTACAAAGAGGTATGTCTCCTGAAATGTAAGGCTGTCAGCGGCAGGATATTATGAAATCATTGAACAACCCAGTGATAGAACCACGTTCTTTGTTGTGGAAGACCTTTTTTGACCTTAACTAGAGAAACAAGAGGCAGATT
Organism: Latrodectus hesperus; assembly: GCA_037975125.1. Classification (NCBI taxonomy): domain Eukaryota; kingdom Metazoa; phylum Arthropoda; class Arachnida; order Araneae; family Theridiidae; genus Latrodectus; species Latrodectus hesperus. The sequence goes on from JAJQOW010000144.1 coordinate 5,903, forward strand.
TCTGACCACTGTAAATTTACAGCGGTTTGAAATTTACGTCGTCGGATTAAATAAAATTTTGTGGGTTAAAATTGTGTGACCTTAAAGCAATAAACTAAATTATAGAGATAACTGGTATTCAATCATGATGATAGGAGATGACGACTGCCCCCTTTTATCGTATTGCAAACTAGATATAAATGGCCTAAGACTACTGCTATCAAAACCCAGCCCTAGATAAATATTAAAAATTTGGGAGGTATCTTGAACTGTATAGAAGAGCTTGTAACACGTTGGAGGGAAAATAAAGATAAATTCAAAAAAAGCATAATTTTCTGTGAAGCTTTAGAATCATTACATTTTTTCAATTAATTACTTTTATTTATTTTCACATATTGATAAGGAATGTTGAGTTATAATTGATTTTATTTATGGCTCTTTCACAACAAAATCAAACAGTGTCTACAGAACGCAATATTTTGTGTGATCTTTAAGATCTAATAACACTTCAATTTCATATTTTTAACGTTTTTCCTGTAGTAAAAATATTCAATACGAAGTTTTCATTTAATGACATCTTTAATGGATTTTTTATGTCTCTAATTTTTTAATGAATGAGAATTACAGGTGTAAGAGATTAAGATAGATTATTTAATACATTATACATTGTTTTGAGATCTCAGTAGGCACATAAATCTATTCGTTCATTTTTTCTAACTATCAAGACTAAACAAATGGTAGTGAAGACTATCATATTCAACTCGCATTATATCTTTCAGTAAACTAGAACATTTTTCTGATCTTTAGTGACATATATGAATTCTTATATATGTTTGAAACTTTATATCTCAGAACAATCTGAAATATAGATCAGCTGTAAACGTTTATTTTTTGAGAACTCATATGTGTGGTTACTGAACCGTAATCACTGCCATCTCTATTCAAAATGATATAAAATTAAAATAAGCAGTTATTGTATTGCGAAGAATTATTAATTATTTTTCATTCATTAATACAAATTAAATCTCTACTATTGCGATCACTGTAAACAAGACTGTAAGCAATATTCGCAATGTTATCAGACATTATTCATTTTCCTACATACATTTAATGTTACTTTTTAATTAATGTAATTTTCTATTCTCATTAAAAGATCCAAAAATTTTCAACAGCTTCTGTCGTAATATTATTATTATGATTTTTTATAGTTGAGGACCATATTTCAGGGACTGATACCTTTTTAACTAGATAATATTTAAGAATTTATTGTAAAAGTAAATGAACCTATTTTCATTGAATGAACTACTTTCCAATGAGGTACTAATTCATAAAACGTATACTTAAAGTAAGTCACACTTTCATCCCTAGTAGAGCAATAACTAAAAATCGTTCAAGGTCAATTGAAAAGATGTTAATATTACAATTCATGTAATAGAATGTAATTTCAACTCTGCAATTCAAATACACACTTCTCATTAACCACAAATGTGTCATATGCACTGCATCTGCTACAGGAACCATAAATATGCCGCATTTTCTTCATTCTTGTAGTTTTCAATTTTATTAAATATATTAAATTTTCATAATTTCTTATAAAATTATAGGTACTTCATTTTTAAAAATCTTTAGATTTTTACCACATACGTTTCAAGTATATTTGCTTTGATACCATTCTTAAATAAATATTTTGCATGATTAAATTCCAGCATTATTTACATTTTAAAAAACAATATAATTTTCTTCAATAAAAGAAACTAACTGAGAGAAATAAAACTGCAAATCAAATGCAATTATTTTAGGTAAAAAAAATTCTTTACTCATGAAAAATCAAGCAGACTGAAGCATAATGAAACACAATTGAAATACAAATTATTCTAATTTTGATCAAATAGATTTTGGACGGTAAACAAAATACTACAAAAGGAGTGCAATTTACACTAAGCGGAACTAAATTTTTGTTCATTTAAATTCAAATGTCTTTCTTTCCATTTCATCAATGTTTTTTTTTTTTTTTCTTTTTGCTTTTGCTATTTAATAGGAATAAATTCCTCCAATTTCATTGTTTTTTCTGTTAAGAATGAAAGATTATATGTTTATATTTTTGCACAAAAAGTAAATACTTTGTCAAGGAATTAAGTATTTATTTTCTAACTGTTTTTTTCCTAACTTTTTTATTTGTTGTATTCTTATATTTTATTATCCTTATAATCAAGAAAATTCAAGAAACTGAGGCAAAATTTTCTTGTAGTTCACTTCATCGTTCGGGTTTTTTTAAGAATAATTCATGTTGATGCCACATTGTAGTTATAAATAATAAGAAATATAAATAATTTTTATGTTATTTACTGAAGTAAGGATTTTTTTGATGGCCAGTATTTGCAATGAAGGACCCCATTTACGAACCAAAATTAATTTTGCTTTCTCAAGATGGTATTTAAATAATTAACAAGCTTTAAATAAGTCTAATTATTCATCATTCGCGAAAGGAACATTAGCGAATGAGCAGTTTCAATATTACATTTCTCTTTCATAGCAGGACAGAGCTTGAAACAAATTAAAAGTTATAATGGTGATTGATTTTAAGACTTCCAGCTTGATTATAAAATACTATTCTGAAGTTTGTATTCCAGAAAAAAGTTATAAACCATATTGCATATTTAGAGCGTTAACAATAATTAAATTACAAATTTATAATTCAAGAATTATTGGAGGATATTTTATTTTTAAGACACACTATAATAAAAAATTGCACAAAATGAAGAAACAATTAAAGAATTAAACATAACCTAAAATGCGATCACTAGTTTATTTTTAAAATCTACTCTTCATGTTATGATTTTTCAATACGCTGCAAGTTAAGATGATCCTAAATTTAGAAACTACGATATATTATCCACAAAATATTCAAAGCAAGTACAAAATTGAAATTCGTAATGCAACAGTAAAATGTCTTACTTTATTCGGTAGTGAATGCTGTAAACTCACCTAAATACAGAAAAAAATTGATTTATTCCAAGCAAAATGTCTCAGAAATACTCTCCTAATTTATTGGCCGCAAAAATTACTAAATTTATATGAAAATTTAAAATGCTATCCTATTACAAATATCCTTCAAAAAGACGTTGGTGATAAATTAGACATTCCTCAGAGTGAAACATACTGATATCATAATATCGTTCACATGGGTAACTAATGAATGCAGGAAGAGATACCGACCGGAAATAAATTTCAGGCAGATGATCCTAAATAACATAAACAATTTCGGAATCGTTAAGTGGCTAAAGTAGCGACCCCGGACTGGAGACGATGAAGGAAACTATGTTATGAGGTACAAGGAGAGAGGAGGAGAAGTACAATGTTCACAAGATTTGATACTCTCTATATTGCAATTAAGTCCACACACAAATACAAAGTAATATCTATTGCCAAAAGTTTCTAACTGCTACAAAAGCTATGCTCACAGTTTTAATTTCTAAGAAATCAAGGTGCCATGATTTCCAGAATAAGAACCATAAAAATTGATGAATTAGTTTTTCTATCTCTTCTTGTTAACACAGATGACGTGAAAAAATTAGCGAGTTTTAAATTCCTCTGATGTATAAAAATAAGTAAATGATCAAATAATTTTCAACAACATTACTTCAATGAATTAATTAGTACCACTATTTTATTTTTAATTCAAAGGGATTAAATAGCCCATCTTGATAAAAAAGTTGAGTTAAAATTGAAATTATTTTTTATGTATTTAAAATTTAAAAAAACAAAACAAACTGAGTGATTTTTTGGCTATGACCATAGTTAGTAATATATGATTTTTGACTACTAAAAGTTCGGTAAAATAATTGTTATTCAAGTATGTCTTATTACATAGTATTTGTATTTGTATACTTTCGAGATTTGATTTTTTACAAATAATAAGAAAAAACATTAAAAATTCAGAAAAAATCCTTGTGGAAACTATTAATTATTTTTATTTTAATAAAATATTCTCCAAAATGAAAATTATTAAAAGTGATTGTCAGGTATTAGATGAATTTTAAAGAAGTACTAAGGTTTAAATTTAGTCTGAGTTATGATCAAAGGACATATGGTAATAATGAAACATTCTTTTGGCGATAGTGGAGTTCTAATTATTAAAATTGCTAAAAAAAATTAATTCGTTTTTTTGTCAGAAATTTCTAAATTCTTACAATTGTAAACATTAATGTTTGTACATAAATGATTGAAAAATTAAATTTCATTTATAAGTTCTATTAAGTTTTAAATTGTTTGGATAAATATCTGAAGAAATGGAAAAGTTCACTCATTTTATAACAAGAACTATCAACCTGTAGGGAAAATATAGTCAGCAATAGCTGACTTATGAAAAATATATCTCGTGTCGATTTTTCATAAAGCTAAAAGAAGAAAATTAAAACTGTAATTTTTTGGGCATTATGCAGTTAAAATGACATTAATTTGTCTTATAATTTCAGAAATTTCATTGCTTAAGCTAATTTATAGGGTTTTCCTCGTATTTATCAAATACCAAAATAAAATTTATTATTTAAAAGTTTGCAATACCCTCCATTTTGGAGAGTATGGACATATTTTTACTCTTTTGAAATTTCGAGATGTTAACACAGTTCTTTGTGTGATTTTCGGAAAGTTCTGACTATATTATACGAAATATTTGCATATTTTAAATAATAGTCATTCATTAGGACATAAAACTACAAACTAATTTGTATATGTAATTTATTTCACTAAATTATATTCAATCAAGTTTATTTCGTGACAAAATGTGAATTTTTGTTTTTCAAAGAGCATGTTTTTTTTTTTGAAAAATTGCTTTCTTGTAAAATAAGTAAAACAATAATCTAATAACTGCTATTTTCAGATATAGAACTGACTGCTTACATAAGAATTTTAGATGAATCTTTGTCAGTGCTAGAATATTATGATGAACATAAAAGAAAATTCTAATTATTATTAAAAATAATTAAAGTGCACTCAAAATTATTTAGATGTCTTAATTGAAGATCCTCAGTAAATAAAAAAACAATTTGAAATTAAATGTTTACTATTAAATTTACTAATAAAATTGTGGTATAGAGTGTATAGGTATGTAAATTGTTATCTAGTAGATAAAATATTACGTATTTATATACCTAAATATCTAATCTCTTAGAATAGTATTTCTTTAATATTTGAATTATATTGTTTTCGCTTGCGAAAAGTTTGCAAACTAAATCAATATAATTTAAATATAATATTTACAAACTATATTTTGTATACTTACAAATATTTTGCATAGCTTAACATAAAAATAAAACATACAACTTTTGGTGCATTGTTAAGATAAATCATTACTTTCATATAAGAAATAAAATACTCTCGTGTTTGACAAATGTAACGGTTCTAAAATCTTTCATAACTGAACATTTTTAACATTTAATGAAATACCGCAACAATAACATTTCAAAATATTTTCTACACACTTCAGTAGAAAGTATTTTGAAGTGTTATTTTAAAATTTAAAAAAATGAAATTAAAAATTAATATTTTAATTAAGTCTTTCTCTAGCACTTCATTAGTTTCTTTACTTTGCTAGCTTTTATTGCTTAAAATTTATTAGATTTATGCATAGGAATAGTTTTTACATGAAAAGTGCTTATAATCAAGAGTTTATTTTGGTTTTTTATAATTTTTAACAGTAGTTGTTTTTAAACTAAACTACTAAGCAAAGTTAAAAAAGAATCCTTCAGCATAAAGCATAACACTGTAATAGTTCAGAAATTAGTTTATGTAATACTGGAGAGAAACATGCTACAATAATAAAAAAAGTTTTTATAAAAACAATCCCTAATGTTTTTCTCCTGTGAAATTTTCTCCAGAATGTACTTGAAACGCCTACATAAAATGAAGTGAAACTTATTTTAAGATATCAATCTGAAGGTAACTAAACATAATGAAACTACTTTCAAAAATATGTAATCAAAATTTTTTTGAGATTTTTATGACAACATTTGTAATTAATTGAAAACATAATTAACTCTGATTTTAACTCGTAACGTAGTTTATGACTCTATATAAATAATTTAAGTGAGGTAACATTCCTCAGCGGAACTCTTCTAGCTTCAAGAAAGAAACATCAAGTTATTTTCCTCTTTCTACAATTATCTATGTGTTACCAATGGGTATAGAGAAATAATATTTGTAGAAAAATACACTTTTTCCTTCTAATTTTCAAATAATTTTTAAAAAAATATTCATTATTTTTTTTTTAATTTTTGAAAAATATTTCTTTTACAGCATACATTTTCACATTTCCCAATAGTCAACACTCAGAAGTGTATTAAGACGTGAATGAAAACAGATTTCCAACTTCAGTGCTTAATAATTTTGCAACTAGAGTTTTCAAGAATAGTTTTTATTTGATTTGATTTCTGGTAATCTATACGCGAATCATTTCGGGAATGCTTTATAAAAAGCTGTTTATTAAACTATTCTGTAAAGTGTACACATGCATATATATTAATCTGTTGAATTTCAAGTTTTCACTTGTATAATGAAATTTCACAGACAAAATGATTTTTTAAAAAATTCTTTTAATTTTCGTCATTTGAATTTGGCTTTGAATTTCTCTTTACCTCGGTATACCACATATGGAACATCTAATGTGGGTGCTGCTTCTCGTTACGTTACACTAATTTAAGTTTCGTCTTTTTAGTTCATAACTAATAAATATCATTGAAATCTAGATACGTTTTCTACTGGTAAAATCCAAATTAAGTCGCATTTAATCTAAGGTATTGATAAGAAAACCACTATAATTATTGAACTATAAGTAAAATAATTTAAGATATCAATCTTAAATAGTAAAGGAAAATAGTAAAGTGGATACTTTCAGCTAGATAATTTATTATATACGATTTCAGTGTTACTAGATACATTGAAGGAATATGCAGTCTTGGAAATTTCTAAATTATCTTAATTTCTTCAGACCTTTTTTTATTCATTAACAAACAGTTTTAAAAATCAACCTTTAAATTTCCCTCAATTACTATTATGAAAAAAGAAATTTATTATTGGAAAAACTAACAAAATGTCAATCAGTATTTTTCGATCTTTTTGCTGGATAATACCGTTTATAATGCAATTACTAAAAAAGGTAAAAATAACCAAAAATGTTAATTTTATCTATTCAGCTACAGTGAAAATTTAAGTGTATTTGCAAAGCAGATAAATAAATTAAAATTAAAAATATAAAAAATAAAAAAGAATGTAGCAAAATTTTAAGAATTTAATCAGAAAATTTAAATAATAAATATTTTCTTATTACTTATATATGCATCTTGTTGCTAAAAGCAATAGTATTTCAGATATTATTCTTCTTCATAGATTATAAGAAATTGTGTACGCAAAGAATTTTCAAACTGTTTGGGAATACATTATATAGAAAATAATTAAGTTCCTTAAAATGATAATTATTAATCAATGTTTCTTAAAACGTAATTATATCAAATTTGTGTGCATATAAGCTCTCGGTTTTACACAGAAATACTTGTTTTTCTTTGCATTCATTTTAACTAATAATTAATTTAGTATATAATAACAAATGAATTTCATAAGCTTGAATCGTATTTCCTATGCGCTACTGTAAATTTATTAATTAGTCTATATGAATGAGATATATAACTTAGAAACATTTGGTAATTTGAAAAATAAGTTTCTTTTGTAGTCAAGATAGAAGCCATAATCACATGATCAATATCGATTTTTCAATGTCTTTCAGTAGTACATTTTATATACTACTGAAAGTTTGCAAACATTAGTATCAACAATTTTTAAACACCTTACATCAATCATACAAGTTTTTATATATTTATTTAAAAAATGCATTTTTTTATCTTAAATTACAAGCACTAAAATTAAGTGTTTTGTTTTAAAATTTAAAACTATTTTGTTTAGTCTCATTCTTTTAATGTTACCTGCACGTGTTCAAATTAAATTTATTATGAAAAGTAAATGTTGAAAAGTATGCAAAGGATTCCTCTTTCATAATTAATACACATACAATTCAATAAATTTTCTACATATTAAATACACCAAGTGAGATTTTAAAAGATTTCCTTTTTTGTTCCTATTTTCAATACTTATCTTCTATCATTCAAAAAGTTATTTTAGAAGCAATTCATGTACTCAATTATCCAACACCATGAAAGAAATCAGTAGAGGAAACAATCTAATGTCAGTTAGATTGTGTGATTCAATCTTTTTGTGTTCGCTTTTCTTCTTTTGATTTCTTTTTCACCTGGTGAACTACGAAAGTTGTTCCCGTGTTTTATTGCCTCGATTAATTTGCTTTCGAGCTGAGCTGCAACAGAAACACTAAGGAAATTACTTATCATGGGTTCTGAGTTTATTTCTTTTTACCTTATTTTGATTTTCACCCATTGCTTTGCATATAACGACCATTTTTATTTTGCAAATTGTTTTATTTAAATGAAAAGAAATTGATATAAAAACGCGAAATTAAGTACTCAATTTTATTTTTATTATAAAGCTAATGAAGCAAATAAATAATTGCTATCAATTGAAATAAAATAATTATCTTGTTTAAATACTGATTTACTTAACTGATTTTAACTATTAAATTAATTGCAATGCTTTTTTGTTTTATAATATCCATTTATGAGGATACACGTATTATATTCATTATTCAGTAATATGTGATGCATATTTTGGGATTATCGATTGATCTAGAGCAGGGCTTCTTAAACTATGGGTCGCGACCCCATTTGGGGTCGCGTAGCAAAATTCTGGGGTCGCAAGAGATAAAAATACAATTTAACAGAAAATGTTTTTTAACTTGAAAAATTATTGTTAGAAAGATAAAATAACAATTATCGTAGATAAATATATAATAAAATCTTCTAGTTTGGAAAGATTGTTTGTACCTGCATTTCTATTAAGATTATTATAATACTCTTAATAGAAATGCAGGTACAAACCGAAAAACCGAAATGATCCTGAGAAATATTATCAACAAAATTTCTAGGTATTATTGCTGAAGAAACTATATAAACATTTCGTTTTATTCTCATTTAGCTATTGTTTGATTGTGAACGAAGTGCATGTTATCCCGAATTTGTCAGTTTAAATTTTTTTTCCATTTATACTCGTATATTGTTGGATCTACCACCAGCCAGTTAATTGAATTAATTTTTTTATCAGTGAAAGTAGTAGTGTTAAGAAAATACAAGTTGCTAAGGCATTTAACGATTTGTGTTAAGATTTTAAGTTTATTATTGTGTTTTTAATAAATAGTTTTAAATATTTCATAAGTTTTTATAATAATTATCTACAACTACATAATTGTTCCTGTAGGACATAACAACCAGGTATGTATAGTATTAAATTATTGCTCCAAAAAGGGGTTTCATATTCTTAACTTTCTTTTGCTGCAGTTTTATTTAATTGTTGTTTGAAAAAAATAATACCATCAAGTAAATATTCATAAACATTTATTATAAAAAAATTTCCAGATTAGAATGAAAGACAACATAGCTATTTTATTTCAAATGTTTTAATTAAAGTTGAAGAAAAGATTTAATCTGGAAACGTCTTTTGTAATCAATTTAATTAGTGGAGTTTGACGCTCTTCTAGTGTGGTCAGTTTTCTGAGCTTTCGAGTGACTCAAACTTAAAACTACAATTTCAAAAAAAGCCCTTGACTGAATTCTGGATTGGAACAAGAACTGAATTTCCCACAATCGCTGATATGGCGTTAAATGTACTTTTGCCATTCAACATTACATATTTATGTAAAGTTACTTTCTCAGCCTTAACACATAATAAATCCCAATATCGTTCAGCGTTAAAAAATGTTGAAGAGATCTTACGTCCAGCAGTTTCAAACATTCCACCAAGATTTATATGCAATAAAAAACAGGCACATCCATCTCATTAAATTTTTAACTTATACTTTAATTTAATACTTACCACGCAACTACTTGAATATATTCGAGAGAATTAAGACGGTCAGAATCCATTTTTATTTTATTTTTGAAACTATAATAAATACAATTTTATAATTTTTTGTGAAATTTTTAATTTTAGATTTTTGTATGTTTCAAAACGAATTCTTAACTTATATATTTTAATATGTATATGTATATTGTTACCTAATAAATAAATAATCAAAAAATGTTAATTTATTTTTCTTTTATATTTGTATGGGGTTGTCAAGAAACTCGCAATCATAAATGGGGTCGTGAATTACAAAAGTTTAAGAAGCCCTGATCTAGAGGAAGAATTGCGTTCGTAAGAGTGTTCCCGAGTTTAATCACAACGACTGCTGAACACAGTCTTTTTTGTTCCGAGATTAATCGTTTCGAATCAGGCATTTTCTTTAATTAAATATGAATTATGAGTTTTATTAATATTTTAGTAAATACTCAAATATATTCTCTCTCTCTCTCCATACATATTTTAGTAAATACTCAAACGTTTTCTTTCATATTTTAGTAAATACTCAAATGCAATTTAAAATTATGAAGATAACTTTCTCTTATTGTTTTTTGTGAAACGTGGGAAGAAATTATTGAAGTGCTAAAATGCTCGCGTATAGACATTGTAATAATTTCATATATTTAAAAAAACTTTTTTCCCTCAGCTTACCTTATTTTCTCACACAAATTCCGCTTTGGTGTATTACAATAAATGAAATGCATTTGAAATGTCAATATTGAATTATCTAAATTGAAATATACTGGCGAGTTGGATAACATTAAATATTACATAATTCATTCACACATTTAAATTTATAAAGTTTAATATCTAATTCATATAAATCACTAAATATACATTTGTTTAATGTTATCAGTTGATCTTATCTTATATATGTATGATGTTTGTTTATTTACCCGATACTCTTAGGCTTCTTTTTTTCATTTACCGCTTCAAAATGATTCTGGAAATTTTAATATGAATGCACTTCAGAATAAAATCCTTATGAAAAATATTCTTCGTTTGTCTTTGTTGTTATATTAAACATATTGCAAATTGATATGTTATACTTTTAGTTTCACAATTCTTTTCCAATGTATGTTTCCTTTCAGCAATTCACACACAGCTATATAAAATATTGAGGAAACCCTTTTACAAAATATATTTCTGCAAATTAAAAATGCAATATCAATTTTCTGTTGTTGAAGATGGGATGGAACTCCAGGTTTTTTTCTTTATTGAAAAAAAAAGAGTTTACCCTTATATTGTTAGTACCCTTAAATTGTCATCTCTATACTAAATATTTTAAAGAAATATAGAAGATAAAATTAACACTTATGCATTGCAAAATTATTTTACAATAACTATCCAGTCATTATTTAAAATCTAAGCAATGAAATAATTCCATAACTAAGTTTTCATCTTCATCTTGTTTACTAGTTATCTTAAAATTCTTAATTTTTTTAAACAGAGATACTGAAGTAAACAATTAGATTTACTGAAATTAAATGTTTCTGTAAGAAATTATAAGCGAAACTTCCAAAATTTTCCCAATACAACGATTATGATGTAGTAAAAGGTCTAATTAAATTGTTAAACTATTTTTAACAGCATTTAATAAAAATAAAGATCTTACATTCATATTAAAATATTAACATTAATTTCAGCAATAATACGTTTTTAATTTCTAAAATTATTTAAAATTTATTGAGAATCTATGAGTAAATAATTCTTTTGAATAACTAGTGACCTTATTTTAAAGTATATTATTAAAAATACGTTAAAAATGAGTAAGATTTGAAAAGAAACTATCTTTTTTTAAAGAAAGCGGAAAATTCTTAAAAATTAACTAAGCCAAAGAATTGTTAGTTCCATCTATGCGAGCTTCGTTTTCTAATTCAACTGTAAATTGTATGCGGTAGAAAAACATTTTCTTCAGGTGTGCAATTCTTTTCGACAGTTATCGGCAAGAATTGCGAATGAGTGATTCACTTGAATTTTTTCCGCTGAGGTTGCTATTCAGTTCATTCCTGATAACATGTTTTACATTTACGAGTTTTCTCTTTCGGCACATTCCTTTCTTTGTCTCTTATCAGAAATCACTTTTAAACTTTGATTTTTCGGATTTTTTTCACAATCTAACAAATCTATTTAAGCGCTCTTTACTTAAATATTTAGAATAAAAATCAAGTAAGCACGTATTTCAGATTTCATTTTGGAACCTTTGTGCAATGAGAACTATAAAATCAAGAAAAAATATTAAGGTACCAGTGAAACATTTTTAGTCGATAATTGTTTTGATATGATATGAAAATGTGAGTCAAATTAAACTATGAATTACAAAAATAAATGTATCACCAAAAAGATTATAGGTTAAAAAAGGACTATAAATATAATAAATTTTATAATATTACAAACCAGAAGTCAAGTTATGAATTAGTTCATTTTGATGCAGCATGAATTTTGGTTACAGGATCATAATTAATAAATAAATTGGAGTAATTTTGGAATTCCACGCTCTATTAGTCTTTTGACTTTCAAAGTAATGACAAATTTTGCAAATAACATTATTTTTCATTGAATTGTTCATTACTTTGTTAAATCTAATTAAGATTCAAACTATTTTGTTGACTTCACTATTTTTTGAATATCGTGCTCTAAAATGGTAACTGGTACATATTAGATTGTATGCTGCTAATTTATCATTCGACAGTTTTTTCTCATTTTAATAGTTTACATTGATAGTATACTAAAGTGGGATAGCTTTAAAGTAACTGGAATACTGAAGGATATATGAGTTATAATCTGATGACACGGGGTAGCAAACAAATGGGAAAGTGTGTCAAATAACATCTATGTCTTCCATGAAACTCAGTAGGATTTAATGGAGAAAACATAGTAAATAATTCTTTTCCATAAACGAGAATTGGGTGGTTTTATGACCCAACTAGAAGAGAATATCATTATCATTATTTGTTTATTAAATCAATATAAATCATTATCAGTTTTCTTTATACAACTAGCTGAAAGGAAAATTTTCCTTTGATCAGGAATAGGAAATTAAATTTAGTAAAATAATCTTCAAAATAAAAATATAACTTTAAGTAAACATATCTTTTATACCTTACTAAAGGCCAAATTATGGTGAATAAAACCAGATGATTACTTCAATTGCTGTTTCTTTCTTGTCTGCTTGTTTGAGTCATAATAACAGTTATCAATATTATCAGAAAGTCTGCTTTGTCAAGGATAGAAATACTGCATTATATGAATGTACCGTTTACACTGTGCGGAATAGTAATTTCATGAAATGTAAAACCAGACACATAATGATATCTCCTTGTATATTTTGTTTGTTTGTTTCATCAATTTAGGAAGAAGCAGATGTTTCTACGAAATCTGGTCTCCTTTTTCAGCTGCATACAAGTGGGATTTCTCTGAAGAATCGCTATTGCAACACACTCAAATATTTATTAAAATTTGAAAACAAAATGCTTAATTATCTTAACGATGATTTTAATAAATATTACCTCAATTGTATATGGAATTGAATCTATCAAGCTGCCTATATACTGGAGGTAAAGTTTTATATTAAAATATAAATAAGAAATAATACATGTAAGTTAATTACAATACACTTGTTTTATTTTATTAATCTAAATATGAAACTCGTAGAACAAAAATTAGCAGATAAAAAAGACATTATAATCCCAATTTACATTTTCTTATTATAAACTTGTACATGAAACACTAATTTAAATTATTAAATGTTTAATTATGTGATTTCCTATCACACAAATTTCCATTAACAGAAAAAGAAAAATTAATTTTCAAATATTTTAATTTTTTATTAATTTTGCTATAATTTTCTAATATTCCACAAAGCAGATTTTAGTTCTGTATATTCCACATTGTCTTGATAAGAACCCCTATTTTTCGTACAAGTGTTTGATGCTGCCCTCTATCGGTAATAGTAACATCTTTTAAATTTAATTTACGTTTAGAGGTTAAGCCTAAGCATCATTATTTTTAAAAAATATAATTTAAAAATGTAGTGTATGAAAAATTCGCTAGGCATGAAATGAAAACATTTTTCATATTTATGAAATAAAAAAAGAATTTGCTACAATGTTCTAAAAACAAAGAAAAATTCCCATCTTAAAACTTAAAATAAATTTGATTCACTGTTTAAGGTTTATTATATTATGGTATCTATTAAACATAAAAGTATTATTTTTTCAAGTAAAAATTAATGATAAATTAATTTTTCAATCCGGAAAATAGCAATAATAAAAATGTATTGATATTTTTCTGATAAGTTTCAAATGTGTAGTAAAAACTGGAATAAAACTATTAGATATCGCTTAAGAAAAATTGTCTTTGTATGAAAAGAAAATAGATATATGTAAAAATGCGAAAGTAAAATAAAGCATTTGTCTTTCGAGTAGCCGACCATTAATCCAAAATGTCTCATGTTATCCCCCAAGGTTTTCAAAGTCTAGAAAATTAGTTTAAAAAACTTCTGTAAGCGATTTTTCGCAGTATCGACGATTTTTTTCAATTTTTACATCAACGTACTTTCTCTTCTCTTTAATGGTTCACTGCATATGTTTCAAAGTGGAACAAAGGAAACTTAAAAAAATATATGAAAAAAGTGATTAACTAAACTAGTGAAACCAAAGAAAACCAAAGAGAAATTTATTTAAATTAACACATTTTTAAATTCCATTTGAAACAAAATCAAGAAAGATAAAACGAAAAGTATATTTTAAACATGAAGTATTAATTTATTTTTCCCTTTATCGTAACTTTATTTTCTTAAAAAAGACATTTTTTGGGAGAGAATAATAAATCAATTAATCCTCAGATACTGCCAATCTTGTTTATTATTCCAGTTTTGAATACAATTCTACGTATGTGTATTGTATTCAAGTAATTTTGATACGAGGGTCACTATGAAATTTTCGAGATACAACTAGGTTTTTCAGGCTATACTTACAAAATTTTAGGTGTGTTCAAAGTAGTCTTCTCCAGCATCAATGCACTTTTGTAGACGAATTTTCCACAGATTATATGCCTCAAGCCATTCATTTCTTCAAATTGATGAAAAAATGCATTTATAGCCACATCAATCTCTTCTTCTGAATGAAAACGACGTCCAGTAAGTTTTTTTAGATTAAAGAATAACCAAAAGTCACACATAGCTAGATCAGGTGAAAAGGGCGGATGTTCGATCACTTTAATTTACTTTTGTTTAAGAAACTCAACTATTAATCCGGCTGTATGTGAAGATGCATTGTCATGGTGAAGCATGAGTCCCCTAACATCCAGTTCTTGTAGAATTTCTGGAAGACATTTAGTGGTATACCAGTTTGCTGTTGCTGTCTTCTGTCCTTCCAACTTGATGGCGTTGACCAATCCCGTACTTCTGAAGAAAACGGCATGCATCACTTTTTTCAGTGTGCGTTGTTTTTTCACCATTGTCGGCGTGGGATCATCTTCAAAGACCCATACTTTGCTTTCTTAACGTGTTGGAACGTCAAAAAACGGCATGTACGTTTCATCACATGTTACAATTTTAGAAATGATGCGGTGGCCACCATCAGTCAGCATATTAAGAGTTTCTTTACTGATTCTGACACGCTCCTCTTTTTGATGCTAAGTTAGATTATGGGGAACCCAACGGCAAACTACTTTTTTCATATATCATTTTTCATGATTGATTTTGTGTATGGCTGCGGATCCAATGTTAAGTTCCTTCTTTATCATTTGATAGGTACAGCGATTACCATCCATTAACATTTTTCGTAGGGCAGACACATTATCCGGGATTACTGCCGACGGCGGCTTTCCTGTGTGTTCTTCATCCTGAAGAAAATTGCGACCTCTTCTAAATTCTCTAAAACATCTGAATATAGTAGCACGAGCTGGAGATTCATACCAAATGCTAATGGCAACCGTTGAACGTATTCTTCTTGATTTAATCCTGCTTTGAAATCGTAGAAAATTATAGCGCGAAAATGTTCTCGTGTCAACTCCATTTTATCTTCTGTTTAAAATTTATTCCATGCTAAGCAAGTTGAAGTAAGTCAGTAAAAAATCGTGTTCTGTGTTAAAATACTTTGCACTTTAAAATTAAACCGTTATTTTTATTTTGTAAATTCTAGTCTGCGCATATCTCAAAAGTTTCAGAGTAACCATCGTATTACCCTTAAAAATTAATAATCACAATAAAAACCAACAGAGCACACAATTAAGCTTTTACAAATTTACTAGAATATTCTCTTTCTACTTTATTACTATAAACAAACTCTACAAAATGAGTCAGTGAATTATGAGTAAGAATTTTGCATAGAAATTATGATTTAAAATTTATGGTTGATTCCAAAAGCATTTTTAATTTAATAATGATTTAAAAGTTTATTTTTATATAAAATTTAAAATATTTAATGGACAGTTAAACAGTATTCCTTTTTCTAAAACAGCTATCGTAAATTTACAACATTTATAAATTTCATAACTAATTAAACTTTGCTTGCAAATGAGTCAGCTAGTATGCTTCTTCCATGTTAATTGAAGTTAAAATGCTCAGTCTCTGCTAAAAGAGACTTGACAAGTAAACTACCTACTGTTCCTCAACGTGTTGCAAATAATTGTTCTCTAGAAGTTTAAATAAAGAGTATGAAAACATTTATAAGAATCACCATACGAGATTAAGAAAAAAACAATGTCACATATTTGCGATTAATATATATACGTAAGCAAAATCGAGTGTAATTTTACTAGGAAACTGTTTTATAATGAAAAGTTAAAATTTATTTTTCCTAAAGTAGCTATTGGTAGTAATCTCAAGCAAATTCATGAAATAGTTATTTTTTGAATTTGCTTGGAGTTACTTTAATTGATCATAATTCATTTTTGTGAATTAAATTAAAATACTTGGTCCCCAATGACTCACTTTTAATAGACATATAATTTAAAGCAGTGCCTAACTATTCCTCCATTTGTTAAAACAGAATATTTTTCATTTCAAAAACTAATCAGTCTAAGCTTTTTGTAAAATATGTGTTAGGTATTATAGGTTTTATCCATTCACTAAAATAATTAAATGAAATCCATTAAAAGTAAATCAGGAATAATTAATGTAATCGGAGAGGGATTATAATGAATGTGTAAACACAAAATTTAAGATACGGTATTAAAAATTAGATGAAAAATAGTATTATTTTAGTGATTGTTTTAACGATTATAATGGTTTAAATTTAGATAATAGGACCACGTTTTATAAGAACGCAATTTTTGTGTAGGGAATAGTCACATAAATAATAAAACGGTACCTTAAACTCACAGTGCTAGTCGAAGATTAAGAGAAAAATGGAAATCATTTGATAGAAATTCTGATACCCATGGTAATAAAAAATCCCTTTTAAATGAATACCTCAATGCTTTTTAATTTATTATATTTAAATTTCATTCGTAAGCATAAAGGGGTATGAATAAAAATGAATTTTGTGATTTAGTGAAAACCAGTGGTTTTATTTATTCTATTACTAATTTTAACTTGGCTGTTTTTTGTGTTTTGAAGTAGTTAAGAAATCATAGTGGAATTTTCATACAGAAAATCATATTTACGTTCTTAAAATATAGTTCTTGGTATTTAAAATATTTTATACTGATTCATTGCAATCAAATGAGAGTTCAAGTATTAGTCTTTTACATCATTTTTTACATATACCATGATTTACTTTTTTACTTACAAATTCTGTCTTTTTGTTTCTTGCATTGTACGATTTCTCTTCATTTGTATATAAACAGTGTTTCAGAAAAATACTATAAATAGAAATAAATGTTGTTTTCGCAATAAATCAAATATTTGCTCCCGTTACATTAAAGCATGCAATTAAAACAACAATTGAAATTTAACTAAATCCTAATTATAGTATTAGTCACGCAAAGTTAACAGAATGTGAAACTAGCTTTTAGTTAACTTAAAAGATTGTTATAGAGGACACACTTGTGAAAATACTAATACTAGTGAAAAAAGTTGAGTCCGGTTCCTTAAAGTGTAGAAGAAAAAACAAACTATTTTAATAACTAACATCTATGCTAAAAGATTAAACTAAAAAGTTGTTAATAATCACTATTTTAAATCACTAATAATGGTAAATTTATTATTGAAAGCCAAATGTGGCATAAAACTAGGATTCTATAAAGTCAATGATTGAAAATAAAATTTACCGAAATGGTTTTTTCTGAGTTAAATATTTGCTACATAATAGAGAATTTCTTTTAATCCATGATTTTAAGTCGTAAAAATGAATTCAGAAATATGTATATATCAGTTTTCTATACTTTTCATGTTTCTGAGATTTGTAAATAAACACAAGCGAACATTTTTAAAATGCAGCCTTCTAGAGCTGAGGTGAGACTTATGAGGTACATTTTATAAGTTTCATAGATATTTATTGTTACACAAGGAGTTATATATTTCACTTCTGTGAGAGCATTTTATTAAGAGCTTCTGTTCAATAGCAAGGAATTTTTAGATAAAATTATGATTCATGCATTTAGTTGTAATTGCAAAGTTTTCATTCACAAATGTGTTAAAGTGTTTTTTTAAATAAATGCAGTAAGGAAATGATATGAAAAAAAGGATGGTTAAATAATTATTTTGAGTTTCTATAAATCATATAATCAATATTTTGATTAATCGAAAATCACATTAAGTTTTGCGAATAAGCAATATATTCAACATTCACATTACTAGCATAAAAATATGTATAGTATATGTTCAAAGTTATCAAAAAATATTGACTAATTGGTACTTGTATTAATATTAAATGTTAATTATCCTAGATTTAAACCAAGTCTATTTTTTAAAAGACTAAAACCTATTTGATTGTTGATTTCCATTACTGCTTGCAATTAGTCCAAGGAATATCGAATCAAAATGGATTCTATTTGATTATGATCAGCTTTAATCTGGATCAAATTCGCTGGACAATTTCATTAGATTAGACATAATAGTGAATGATATAAACATAATGCGATGAATTAAATTTTGTGTGTTCTATTTAATACTTATACGACACATGGTTACAGATAGACCGATAAAATAATAAGACGCGTTTCCTGGTTAAAATACTCGAATTATCTTGGAGAGTTAAATATTTATATTCGTCTCCTATATAGTAAATTGTATTTTTATTCATTATTTAAAGTTAGTACATATATATGCATGGTTTGTTGACATTTCATTCAGAGATTTTTGATTCAGTCACGAATGTGGCATGAACAGATTTTATAATTTTTATTTGTAAAAATAATTAATTACATGTTAAATTGATCAGCACATGAGATAATGGGACATGGCAACGGTTGAGCAGAAAATAATGAAACATTTCAATGAATCCATTAGTATAATCAATAGTGATATAGAAAATGAAAATATTCAGATGACATTAAAGGTTTCTAGGGACTAGTTGTAGACAATAAATTACAACTATATTATGGATTTAAGCAAATGCAAACACATAGTAAGAATATTATATCCAAAACAATTCGTTCATCAGATACAGTTGCATGAAAAACAAAGTTACTGAAAACAGTAATTTTTCCTTTGTTTTTCACAAATGATGAAGTTAAATAGATTTTTAACTCATACATATAAGAAAATGTTGCACCTATAACTTGAAATTGAAATATTTTATTGATTATGAAGTAAAATACGTTCGTGAATAAAAAATTTTTAGTATGACTGAAAGTTTATTTAATTTTAATAAATAATTTAACGTGTAGATTCAGAATTGGAACATTTACTAATTTTTATAAATATTGCTCACAAAATTTACATTTATCGTAAATGTATTAAAACACAAACAAGAGCAGTGTTCGAATAATGAGAGAAGAAATGATTTAAGTATATTATACACTGTTTCCATGTTAGAAATATAAAACTAAAGCCAAGCAAGCGAGAAGGAAAACATGCAAATATTTTAAATACTCTGCTGACAACAAAAATTGCAACACCAAGAAAGACAAGAGTTTTGGATGTACATTTTATATTTATATTTCTTATTTTGTCTTGCCTTATTATTTTTCTCATTGTTCCAATTTATGTTACGATTTTTACAATAATCTTGTTACTGGCAACATGCTTTATTTTACTATTGAGTTTGTGTGAATGGCAACAGTAGTTCATGTTAATATATATTGTTCATGTTTTTTCTTCAGTTGAATAGATAAAAATTAAGTCTACACTCTGGTTGGTGTGTTCTAAATTTTTGACGAGTTTTGTGAAAAAAATCAATCTTTCTCAATGCGAGTTATAAGTCTACGAGCATAAAGCTCCAAAACTGTTTCTATCATATTATACTGCTAATATTCAGTTGAATAGCCTTCTTAGCCGGACTCTGTGCTGCAGACAAATCTTTCTGTTAAATATTTCATGTTTAAAATTATCAATAAAATGTTTATACAAAGCTGATGCTTTTTAGTTCAAGTCAACTATTAGGTGTCCCAGATGAGGCTTTTAACGATATTTAATATGTTGGAATTATATGCTTTGGAACTGTGTTTTACTAACTTTTAAGTACTAGTACCGCAAATCGTCTGCGTGACGTTATGAAGGTAAGTGGAAATATTTTTTTCTGCTTAAGTATCTTTTTGAAGTTATTTGTGCTTATTAATCATTATTCATGGTATTAGTGGCTGAATTAAGTGAAGCTGATCTTAAAAGATTAAGAGACGAACGAAGCCTTCCCTAACGCGGCTTCACAATAGTTTGAGTAATCAGTTAAGTAAAACGGAATAAAAAGCGCGATTAGAAAGAATTAAACAAATATTTAAAGAATTTGATCAATATGATGCCGCTTTACCGAAGAAATTTCTGAAATTGCTTAATTCGAAGCTAAATATTTTGAAACGAAAGTAATGTTTCAATCCGCCATTGAATACTCAATGGCCAGAACTGTTTCGATTTCAAATCCCACAGCAGTTGAGGCTATAGCTTTAAATTTCCTCATTTAAATATTCCAAGTTTCAATGGTTAATATACTGATTGACTTACTTTTAAAGATATGTGCATGGCGACAGTTCATACCAATCAGTTATTAACGAAAATTCAGAAATTCCAATATTTGATAGGACTATTAAAGAACAAACCAGCTGCTAGTATTTAGCACATTTCGATTTCGGAAGCTACATACAATGAGGCTTGGGACAAATTAATGAACCGTTATCATGGAAAAAATCCAATTTTCATGTCGCTTGTCAGGACATTTCTTGAGCAACCCAGAATTATTGGCGCTGATTCTGTTAATCTAAGGAAACTATATTATACATCTGATGAAGTTGTCCGTGGATTAAAATCACTTGTCAAAAGGCCTTCGTCTATAGATGTTTGGCTAATTTATTTTTTGTTAGAAAAGGTAGATCCCGAAACATGCTATTTACAGTCACAAAAAACTGGCTAAGAATTTCCTACCTTGGAATGTTTTTTGGAATTCTTAAACTTAAGATTTGTTTCACTGGAAATGTTAAAGCACTCCTAATACTGAAAAGTGAGTATCGCATAAAAATCCGTGCTAAGTTTCAAAGATAGCTATTGGTAGGGTCACCCATGCCGGACAGGTCGGAGGGAGGCACCAGACCATAGGGACATCCTGGTCTTCCAGATTGGGGATTGGGCAGGGGCTAACAACCCCTCCCCGGAAAAAAACCTTGTTCCGAAATCTAAATAAGTAAATGCCGAACTTTCTTTACGGGATTCGACCAGGAAAAGAAACCAGGACAAGAGATTTGGATTCTGGAATATATGTATTCCATATCAAAGGAAAAATATGCAAATGATGATAGAGTAGATGGATTCATATGCACTGGACTTATTAGCTATCCAGGAAATAAGATAGACTGGTAGTGCGGTTTTGGAGAAGAAAAACCACACCTTGTTCTATAGCTGACATAAGACAAAGCATATATATCGAACTGGTTTCATCCTAAGCAAAAGGGTAGGACACCTGCTTATGGACTTTCGGGCCGTTTCGCCCGACTGTGAGGTATACGACTAAGAGGAAAATATGCTAGCTACTCTATTATTAATGTGTATGCGCCAAATGAAGAAAAGGAAGATGATGAAAAAGACTCTTTTATGATGATCTTGACCAGCTCTGGGGATCATGCCCTAAACACGATGTAAAAATCATAATGAGTGATTTTAATGCCAAAGTTGGCAGGAAGAAGCAATTTAGATCAGTAGTAGAAAAGCATACTCTACATACCAACTCTAATGATAACGGTACCAGACTAATAAATTTTGCTGTCTCTCACAATATGGTAATTGGTAGCACAATGTTTCAGCATAGGTATATTCATAAAGCAACATGGAGATCCCCTGATGGAGGTTATAACAATCAGATTGATCATATGGTAATTGATTCTAGATTTTTTTTCAAACCTCCTGAATGTGAGAACTTACAAAGGAGTGAATGTGGATTCTGTGATCACTACCTAGTGATCTGTAAAATTAAGGGAAAGATCTCCATGGCCAGAAAGGCAAAAAAGTTTGTCTCTGAGAGATTCAACTGTGAGAAACTAAAAGACCCTAAAGTGCGCACAGAATATCAAAAACAGCTGTCGAATGAACTCAAAGAGAAAGTAATTAATAATGAAGTGAATGAAAAATGGCAACATGTAAAAAAAGCAATAGTTTCAACAGCTAACACGCTCATAGGCAAAGCTGAAAAATCAAGAAGAACCGATTGGTTTGATGAGGAATGCAGAACAGCCAATGAATGTAAAAATAAAGCCTATAGAAATGTGCTCAATAAAAGGGCAACAAGAAGAGCAGTTGATGAATAAAAAAAATGCTCGTAAAATAGAAAAAATACATAAAAACAAGAAAAATATTTACAAAGAGAGCCAACTTAACGAAGTCAAACGCCTTAGGTCCAACCATGAGAGCAGAGCTTTCTTCAAGGCCATTAGTGAAGGACGTAGAGACTTTAAACCAAGAATAACTCTCTGTAAAAATAGAGATAGAAGTATAGTTAATGAAAGTGACAAAATCCTTGATAGATGGGTTGAACACTTCAATGACTTGCTTAACTCGGATGTATCAGCTAATTCAGAGACATTAGAAGGGAAAACTGAAAATCAATTGGTAGACCTCCCAACTATTGAAGAGACCCAATCCGCCATTGATAAACTCAAAAATAATAAAGCCGCTGGACCAGATGCCATACCTGCCGAACTAATAAAATGCGGTGGAAAAGACCTAACAAATACTATTTGGGAAATTATAGTATCGATTTGGGAGGAAGAAATCCTACCACCAGATTGGCAATTAAGTATTCTTTGTCCAATCCACAAAAAAGGGGACGTATTAAACTGTGAAAATTATAGAGGAATAAGTTTACTGCCTGTCACTAATAAAGTGTTTTCAAATATTTTATATAGCCGTTTGTCTCCTATTATTGATACTGTTGTTAGCGAGTATCAATGTGGCTTTAGAAAAGGAATCGGCTACTTACCAAATCTTCACGTTGAGACAAATTCTGGAGAAGTGTAAAGAATATGGAATCGACACTCACCATCTATTTGTAGACTTCAAAGCAGCCTACGATAGTATCTACAGGTCAGAGCTATTCAATGCACTTGTTGAATTTAAAGTTCCATTAAAGCTAATTAAGCTCATAAAGCTCACTCTCACATCAACCTTCTCTGCGGTACGAGTCCAGGGAGAAACATCTACCCACTTTGATGTCTGCAATGGAGTTAGACAAGGAAATGCATTGGCTTGCCTCCTCTTTAATATAGCGCTTGAGAAAGTGATAAAAGATGCTGAAATTAATACCAGAGGCACTATATTCAACAAATCAATACAAATTCTAGCATATGCCGATGACATCGACATAATTTCAAGATCTGAAACTGACCTGAGGACAGCCTTTTTGGAATTGGAAAAAGCAGCTGGGAAGATGAAGCTCAGAGTAAACATGGAAAAAATAAAAGATTTGTTCTGTGGTTAAAAAGAATACCAGTCTGAGACTTTTTATGATCGGCACATTTAAGTTTCAGTCTGTGAGAAACTTCAGCTATTTGGGCTCGGAGATTGACTAACAAAATGACATCACTCCTGAAATCAGAGGATCATTGCCGCAAACCGTTGTTTCTTTGGTCTAAGACCTCTTTTGAAATCTCTCCTAATCAGGAGAAGGACAAAAATAATGTCATAAAAGACATTTTGATTAAACCAGTTCTAACCTACGCCTCTGAGGCATGGACCTTGACGATGAAGGAAGAGAAAATATTGGCGATTTTTGAGAGAAAGGTCCTGAGAACTATTTTTGGTGCTGTCCTGGAAAATAACACCTGGCGCAAAAGGTATAACTTTGAACTGTACAAAAAATATGGAGAAGAAGACATCATTAAATCAATAAAACTATCTAGAATGAGATGGGCAGGCCACCTCATGAGAATGAATACAGAAAGAATACCAATAAAGGTCTTCAACACCACCCCTTTTTGTAGTAGACCAAGAGGAAGACACAAAAAGAAATGGAAGGACTGCCTGGAAGAAGACTTTAATATACTTAAAGTCAAGAACTGGAGGTCAATTTCTAGGAAAAGGGTGGAACGGCAGAGACTTCTGAAGAAGGCCAAGGCTCACAAAGGGCTGTCGTGCCAATGCTGCTGATGATGAAGTTTCAAAGAACGTTTCACATTATAATAGACATTCCATTCTAAAATGTCTTGCAATGGTGCTTGCAACTGCAATGGTTCTCATTCTTCATCAAAGTGTTATAAACTTAACGGTGCAGATATTACGACTAGGAAAAATATCATCCGGAAGAATTTATTATGCTTCAATTGTTTCGCGGAAATCATCAATTAAAATTTTGTTCATCATAGAATTTGAATTCTATTTGTAAAGTAAAACACCATACTTTACTGCATGAAGATCGTGAACATAATAACGTAGTGGTGTCAAATTCACCTCCGTCTGATCAAATTTTTAATTCAGACTAACAAAAAAATAATTCGAATTTTTTGATTCAGGGTCAGAGTACTTCATTTTTACCAACAGCGCCAGTAATAATTTACGATTCTGCTGGTCAAGGTCATTAATATATTATTCTTTTCGACAGTGGAAGAGAAGCTTCTTTCACCAATGAATCATTTATTCTACTGTTAAATATACGCAGACAAAAGGTTCATATTTGCGTATAAGGACTTGTTGATTCTGAAGCAGCTTTAATGCGCGGTTGTGTAAATTTAAAATTGTTTCCGAAATCTAAGTTGAAGAAAAATGGTGTTTTAATGCAAGCATATATTCTTAAAAATTTAACTTCGCATTAGCCTTCAGTAAAGATTGACAGCAACGACTTTGATTATTTGAATTCAATTAATCTTGCAAATCCGAATTTCAGTACGCACAAACAAATAGACATGATATTTGGACGTGACTATTTCTTTTTTCTGCTTCAGCCAGGGCAAATTGTTGGCTATAAAAATAAAACTGCGCAAAGTACTAATTTTGGTTGGGTTGTATCGGGCAAAATTAAAACGGAAGGCAATACTCCGCATCCCATTAGTGTTAATCGCATTAGTTTACATATTGAAGATAAAGTTGATGCAACACTTAAGCGTGTTGGGGAGTTGGAAGAATTAACATTCAAAATCAGAAGTTTTATCAGTTGAAGAATATTATGAGAAGCAATTTAAGGAAAACGATCGAGTGAATGAAAGCGGCAAATTTTTTGTCCGACTGCCCATTTTCAGTAAAGCTGAAGAGTTAGGTGACTCCAAACCATTGGCTATTTCCCGTGTTTTATACATGGAAAGAAAATTTGATTTAGATAAGGAACTTGGTAGGCAATACAAGGAGTTCATGAAAGAATACGAAACTTTAAATCACATGACTCCAGTTGTTCAGACTGAAGAAATAAAGTATATTATCTACCGCATGATGCTGTTGTTAAACAGAGCAACTCTACCACTAAACTTCGTGTAGTATTTGACGGATCACGTAAACCTAAAAATTCAGTTTCTTTGAACTGTTTTAGGGGTAGATGCAACGCTACAAAGAGATATGATTTCAATGTTGCTAAATTTTCGTATTCATAAAACTTGTATGGGATGTCCCACTTCCTAAGGAATGGGAAGAGAAGTTGCAGAGACTTCAAGAAGATCTTAAGGCTGTCAGCAATGCTAAAATTTCGAGGTTGCTTCAAACTACTTCTAACCACATCTATCTGTATGGTTTTTGTGACGCATCAGAATCTGCTTACTCTGCTGTCATCTATTGTGTTCAAAAAACATCTCACGACAGAAAAGAAGTCAATTTGGTGGTTGCTAAAACCGAAGTTGCACCTATTAAACAAGTATTCATACCTAGACTGGAACTCTTAGGTGCATTATTCCTTGGCAGACTCATCAAAGCTGTCCGTAAGGTCTTATCCAGCACTGATATTTCCTTGCACGCTTGGACTGACCCTAAGGTTGTGCGCTGTTGGTTAGCTTATCCTTGAAAATGGAAGCTTTTTGTGGCAAAACGGACTTCAGAAATATTAGATGTTATTCCCTATCAGCAGTGGAGCTATATCTCATCGAAACAGGCTCCAGCCGATCTTCTTACTAGAGGAATCGATCCTAAACTTCTACCGAACATATCCTTATGATTGCATGGTCCCTCATTCTTTGCCTTTGACAGTTCAAAGTGGCCTCTACAATGTTTTGTCAGTAATGAGACCAATAGTGATGCAACTGTCTTAGCTGAGCAAAGGAAAAAATCAAAATTTTGTACAACAGCTTATTTGACTAACGACACTCTGGATAATTTATTTCAGAACTGTTCTTTATCAAAAATAGTTAATGTAATTTCTTTTTGCTTAAGATTTATTTCTAGGTGCAAAGAATGGACTTTTGGTTCTCAAGATAATAGGTTAAAAAAATCCTGCAGTAGTACCTTCATCTAATGAAAGGCAAGAAGCTATGAAATTGATCATAAAATGGATCCAGTTTGTGCATTTTTCCCTAAAGATATAAAGGATCTAAAAAATAATTCATCTTTAAGTTCTAAAAGTGTTTTAAGCTCACTTTTTCCTTTTCTAGACGATGATGGTGTTTTACGGGTGGGAGGTCGGATACAAATTCTGACTTGTAATTCAGTGGTAAGCATCCCATAATTATCCCAGGTAAACAGAATATTGCTTGTTACTTGTTAAACAATATCATGTAACTTATATGCATGCAGGGCCCAGTTTACTAGCTAACATTTTAATGCAAAATTATTGGATTGTAAATCGTAAGAAACTTATTCAGTCTTTTTTATTCATAAATGTATTGTTTGTCAGATGTAAACTGTCATCTAATAATCAATGGGAATCTTTGCCATAGCATCAGGAATGATCTGTTGTGAATGCAATGGCAAGGGCGGCGATTAATGTTAGATGTACATTTTATATTTATATTTCTTTTGTTTTGCCTTGTTATTTTTCTCATAGTTCAAATTTATGTTATGATTTTTACAATAATCTTCTTACTGGCAACATGCTTTATTTTACTATTTAGTTTGTGTGAGTGGCAACAGTTGTTTATGTTAATATATATTGTTCATGTTTATACTTCAGTTGAATAGCGTTCATAGCCGCACTGTGCTGCAGGCATCTTTCTGTTAAATATTTCATATTTAAAATTTTCAAAGTTTTTACGCAAAGCTGATGTTTTTTAGTTCAAGTCAACTAAAAAGATATCACAACAATTTATAAAGTTCGTTAGTTTGAAAATTATAAAAAGGAGAAGGAATTATTGTATAAACTGCTTAGATATCTTGAATTCTATTCTTTTTCATCAAATGTAGCTGAACAACAAAATATTTCAAACGCGTAAGTTAGTTTTGATCCAAGGTCATTTTATATATGAGATTTAATCTTATTTTATTTTACATTTTCATTACGAATAGTTTATTTGAAATAAAACGTAATAGGTGCAATTATGTACAGAGTGAGATTCTCGATAAACATGAAAAAATAATTTGGAAATATTTGAATTAATGAAAATTGAATAATCATTTATTTCAAAATTTTAGTTGCCTTAATTTGATTAATAATATCAAGAAATTATGAGCAAGATTCTATCTCCTTTAATGAAATAAATTCATGTACTCATAGAAAATATTCCCATAAATGAAGTAGAAAGCGTCAACAAAATTCAGAAAATCATGAAGAGATTAAACAGAGAAATTAATCCAAAAATATAAAGGTGATGAGTAATTTCTATGTTCTAATGTAAATTTATGGTATTAAAAATAAATTGACAAATCTAATAAAAATCTAAATTGTTTTATTTTTTTCCTTATTTAAAATTTTATAAAATGATGTTTCGAATGGAAATGAACCAATTTTTCATAAGCTACTGATTACCAAAGCTTGATTCAAGTCAACTTGAACAAGAAAATCTCCCAATCATAATTTTTTAACATTTACCAGTTGACAATGTGAAAAATGTTTGTAACAGAAAAGGCAAAACTGCTTGAAATTGCTTGAAGTACCTTTTAACATAAAGCAAGTAGATTAATTGGTTTCAAGGAATTAAGATTTAGAACTCATAGGATATTTGTAAAGGTACATACTCGAATATACCTCGGAGTCTTACAAAGATTGTTAGACAGTGGCTCCTGACATTTCCAGCTTCGGCGCTAACCATTATTCTAGCTGACACCCTTACATTGGGAGACAACCTGAAGACAGTCACCACCCTTACGCCAATTCCAAGGATTTGGCCCTTTCATATATATCTAGAAGACTAGCCACGAATATAGCTAGGTACCAGCTGACTGATACACTAGGGTCTACAGAGTACCACTCTACAAAAGGATTACCACGCAGGGGCAATATATGGTGATCTTGACTGTCCATGAGAAGCAAGAACAGAGCAGTTACAGCTACACATGAGTTTCCACTCTAGCCATCAAGGGATGGAAAGGAAAATGATAAGATTAAATGGAGAAGAGAAGAAAATCAAAGAGTTAATATAGATTCTTCGGTATACCTGTGGATTGGAATATTCGTACTCACCTGAACTAGGTGATCTCTATGAGGGGTCAGTTTGGCTTATGCAGATGTAGAGCTAAGAGCTTTGATGTTAGAACTAAGCTCATATGCAAAAGAGAAATCATTATATAAAAAAAGAAATTTGTGGAGACAAGAATGAAAGTAAGACACGAAAAGTATAGAAGGACAGATGTTCGAGTAAATAACTGCAATAATTCCTGTTATTGACTTGCAATGCATTAATACAGTGTTTCTCAACCTTTTAGTATTCACGGCCCAAGTTTCAATCATAATTTTCATCGCGCCCTCCTCCCCACCGCATACAATAAAATATATACAATAATAGTGTATATTGAGTATTTTGGCGCTAAACCTACACTATAATCTTAATTTTAAACTTTACAGATTACCAAGAAAACGGAAATTTATTGATATTTTGCAACACCGATCCTCAGCATTGAAAAACAAAGAATCCTATGCCTTTTTATTGCTCTTGCGTCCCACCATGTTGGGCATTCTCACGGTTTCGCGAAAAGTTTCGATTTTTCTGGAATTTGTCTGTTCAGCTTAAAAATTAAGTTACGAGC
The DNA here is from genome assembly GCA_037975125.1 of Latrodectus hesperus. Classification (NCBI taxonomy): domain Eukaryota; kingdom Metazoa; phylum Arthropoda; class Arachnida; order Araneae; family Theridiidae; genus Latrodectus; species Latrodectus hesperus. Next base: position 35,514 of record JAJQOW010000144.1, read on the forward strand.
TTGCGCAGATGTGAACAAAAGTTTTCTCATACGGAGAAGGAGAAAGTTCTATTACGCCAATTTCAATTCCAGACAATCTCATTCGAGTCGATCGTTACTGAATCTATTCTGAATGTGTATGTTATATATATTTTCGTGTAATTGCAATTCACCGTACTAAATTTTCAGGGCAGCAGACTTACGCAGAATCATGGATAAATTTTTAACCTGGGGTAAGGGAGCATTAGACGATAGACAAGCATCAAAAAGTACACAGACGAACGTGGTTCCAAAAATAAAATCCAGAAAATATTCTTAAAAGTACTTAAATTTTGGGTTCACTAGTACTGAAGTAAATGAAGAAGAAACGTCCCTGTATAACATTTGCTCAAAAATATTCGCGGCAGACAGCTTGAAACCTAATAAACTTAAACGACAATTGGAAACGCTTCATAGTGAGTATGTAAACAAACCCAGGGAATTCTTCGAATTAAAATTAAAATCATATGAAAAGCAAAAATCATTGTTTATAAAAACTTTGTCTATGAATGAAAAAAGTTTTTAATTGCCTCTTACAAAGTTTCATATAAAATAGCCAGATGTAAAAAGCCTCACACGATTGGTGAAGAGCTTATTTTGCCAGCCGCAATTGACATTGTTGAAATTATGTTTGGGGATAGTTTTGCAAAACAATTGCAGTCTATACCTCTTTCAAATGATACTGTTGCCCGTTGAATTGCTGATATAGCTGAAGACGTAGAGTGTCAGCTTTTGTTGAAGTTGCGTGACAAATTGTTTTCAATACAACTCGAAGAGGCAACAGATAGTGATAAAGATGCTCATTTCATTGCTTATGTTAGATTTTGCGATGATTTGTCAGTAGTAGAAGAATTACTTTTCTGCAAACCATTAGAACTCAAAGCAACAACATTCGCATTATTTGCTATCTTAAATAATTTTACTAACGAGGCAAACATAGAATGGAAAAATTGCGTCGGAATATGCACTGATGGTGCTCGTTCTATATGTCCGGAAGATTCCAAAGTATTCAAGCACTTGTAAAAACAAAAATCGCCATAGTGCATCTGGACATATTGTATGATTCACAGAGAAGCTTTGGCTTTCAAAGAAATGAGTTCTGGTTTGAATATTGTGTTAACTACGGTTGCTACCGAGTAAATTATATAAAAATGAGACCACTGAAATCAATCTTTTCCGCACTTTGTAATGACATGGGTGCAGTATATTCAGCATTACTATTTTATTGCGAGGTAAGATGATTATCACGAGGGCAATTTTTGCAACGTGTTTATGAATTAAGAGAAGAAATCACCGTTTTCCTAGAAGAGGAAAACAGACCGGAAGCTGAGAATTTTCGCGATAGTTTATTTGTGATGCAATTGAGCAACATGGTTGAAACATTCAAGAAATTAAATAATTTGAATCTTTAATTGCAAGGAGCAAATACACATTTATTGGATACGAGTGATAAAGTTAATGCTTTTTTTAAGAAATTGGAATTCTGGAGCAGAAATTTAAATCAAGAAAACGTAACAATGTTTGCAAATTTGAATGATTGTATTAAAACTTACAAGGCTGAAGAACAACATGTAAAAGTTGTTTTTGTAACCATTGTGAAAATCATTCAGCAATGCTAACAAAGAATTTTAAAAAGTACTTTCTTGCTGATGACAAACTGATATCAAGTTACAAGTGGGTGAGAGATCCATTTCAAAATACTCCCGAAGGACTCTCAATTGAGCAGGAGGAAGCCTTCATAGACTTCACGGCAAGCGGCGAAACCAAAAGACAATTGAGTAATAAATTACTCTTTGAATTTTGGGCAGGAGTGAATGATGAGTTTTCTGCATTAAAAACAAGGGCATTTCGCATTCTACTACCATTTTCAACATCTTACCTTTGTGAAACTGGATTTTCTGTGGTGGCTTCTTTGAAGAAAAAATACAGACCTCAGCTAAATATAGAAAAAGAACTGAGAGTGTCTATTTCTAATATTTAAACATCCTTCGAAAAACTTTGCTCTGAAAGACAGGCCCAAGGTAGTCACTAATAATTATTAAATTTGTTTTTAATTTAGTATGGTGTTTTTTAATTTAATAAGTTAATTATTTAATATGTCGAAATGTGTTTTGTTCTGTATGGGTATGTATGTTCTTTCCTTTCAGTCACTTAATCAATTTTTTAAATAACATTTTCTCTCGGATATACTAGCGCCCCCCCCCATTAGTGTGCTCGCGCCATCTAGTTGTGCGCCCCCCACAGGTTGAGAATCACTGCATTAATAAATACGGAATTTTCATTTAAAAAATAGTTTCCCAAAAAATGAGTTCTTTTTTAATACTAAATAAGAATCATTCTATTAAAAAATAAAGAAATTAAAACTTAGCAAACGTATCAAATGTGCTATTTAATATATTTTGACCAAAGTTTTTCTATATAATATTTCTTTTGATTTTATAATTTAAAATTTTTGAAAATTTAATCCATGTAAGTAAAAAACACGCGGTAAAATATTAAATTATTTTTTAAAGAAAAATAAGTAATATAATTATAAATTGTTAATAAAAGTTAACTATTGTAAAACCGTGTATTTAATTGGGAAAAAGTTTCTAACTATTAGGTTTAATATCTTTTAACGTTCCGTAAACAAAGGAAGTTTTAACATCATAGGTATAGGAGTTTACTGCCACAAAATACGGTAACAGTTTTGCAATCACAATCTAAATTTTAAATGTATGGTATAAAGCAGAGAATACTTTACGCATGTGCAGTGACTGATGCGATATATTTCTTCATTAGAGAATAAATAAAATTAGAGAATTGCCAGAAGCGTGCTCCTGTCTTCACGATTCCAGATTCCAAGTTTCATTAATTCAAGCATATATAACTGATGCAATTTGTAATGAAAATAATATTCTTGTCATTAAAAATTTTTGAATAACTTTTCTTCAGAGAAGGAAAAATGCCATTTATTGTCTCTGATTTCAAAATACACTGTTGGCCACCCTAATTGCAACTCCCAGAAACACAAGAAGTATCACAATAAAATTATTTTTGTCGATAACATGTTGAATAAGTTTAAATGATTAATTGTATGCGCTTCTGTGAAGAATGGTTCCTGTAAAAATCAGTAGCCAGTGAAACCGCCATTGTTGGAGATCACCGCTACCACACGACTCAGCATTGATTCAAAGAGACTTTGGATGTGTTCTTGGGGTACAGCAAAACAAGCAGCTTCCACACTTTGCCAAAGTTGATCTAGTGTGTCAGCTCGGGATGTAATCTGGATTAATCGTTGAGCAACCATGGACCACATGTTTTCTATCTGTGAAAGATCCGGATAGCGAGACGGCCATGAATGGAATTCAATCTATCAATAGACGATGAACCCTTGCACAATGCGTGCCACGTGTGGTCACGTATCAACAAGTTGGAATAAAGCTGTGGGCAAAACCTGATGGAAAGAAAAGACAACTGGCTTCAACATTTTGGAGATGGAGAGCCCTAATTGTTTAAAGTACCGGCAATGCGTACCAGAGGTACACGAGAATGATATTCATTACCGCCCCATACCATAATACGTAATGCAGGACCAGTGTGTTGGTACTTGACGCAGCTGTTCAGCATCGTATCACCAGGGTGTCTTTCTCGAATGTACCATCGTGGTGCTGCAGACAGAAGCGTAACTCGTCAGTAAAGAAAATTTCATCCCATTTTATCATCCACATTCTTCTTTCTTCATAGCATCGGTGGTGGAGATGTCCGTAATTCTGCGTCAAGTGTAGATGATGCAATGGAAGTCTTGAGGACTGCCCACTTTGCTTTAAACAGTGTCGAATGGTACGTGCAGACAGTGGTTTATGCTTTTTAGACTGAATGAGCTATGCTATGGTTCTTGATGTGAGTAGCAATGCGTCACAGTCATGCCTACAATTTGGCTGTCGTCACGTCAAGCGGGGCACTGAAGTGGATGTGATCGAACTTGTCGGTCCGTCGTAACCTCCTGGACATCCAAAGTTTACATATAAACATTACAGTGGTTTGGTTTCGTCCAACACGACTAACGATTTCCCTGAAAGATAATCCACAATTTCAATAGGCCACTATACTTAATCTGTCGAAATCGGATATTTGACCAATATATGATCGCTGTTTTCTACGAGGCATAATTGATCTACAAAAAAAAAAAGAAAAAAGCAATTGCCGAACTTAAAATCCTTGAAATCTCCAAGCCTTAAATAGCGCTTCGAAGTGGTGCCACAGGTGTGCGTGATGTGCATCTGCGCTGAAATTCTAATCATTCGTATAACTCACCTCCGCTAATGGATGTTTTAAATTTCATGTTACTTGCATACTTCCTTTTGGTAGTTGCATTTTCTGTGGTCAGCAGAGTAAATAAAAATGTTATAAATATTTTTCCGTTTCAAAAGAAAACTCCTTTAAATATTTAACTTAACAGATAATTTTCGTAAATACAATCTTATAAATTTAACTCTGATTGTCTATTTTTTAAAAATAAATCACTCTTTTCATAGAAAACCTAAAATTCAAATAGTTTATATATTTTTTGATATTTTGTGAAATATCAGCTATTGTATAATCCATACACTCGTATCCAGAAATTAAGGATAATGCAAGTTCAGGCAAAGAAAGAGACAGCAGTAAAACCAATGTGACTTATTTGTAAAGTCTTTGTATTAAACAAAAGGGAAAAAGCAAAAAAGATGCTATGTGTTTGGCATCATTTATAAAATTTGCGATTTTAACTCCCCTGAGAAAATTTCAAAAATAATTTATTTACAAATATTAATATAACAAGGTTGGTATGATGGTTAATACATAGTTTCCCCCCCCCCAAACGATGCAATAAAACGCGTAAGCATGCTGAGTATCAAATTATCGATCTGATCTTATTGAATATTCCATCACTCATCAAGTAATGCTATCCGAAATTCCGGTAGACATGTGGGAGGGGGTTGATGGGCTGCAACTCTTCGGCCTACCATGTCTCACACACGCCCTTTTGGATTCAAGTCCGGGAGTATGCTGACCAGTCCATACGGTTGATATCCGCCGATTGAAGGCATTTTTCTATAATGTTTACACGGTGGGGACGGTCGTTGTCATTTTTAAACAGAAATTCGTCACCCATGCCCCGAAATAAACGTACATGTTTTTCCATAAAAACATCCCGACAGAGTGGCATGTCATGATAATATTCTGAACATGCAGGTTAGTACTGGAACACAGAAAAATTCCTCTCCAAACGAGCAATCCTGACCACCGTAATGGTGTCATTCAATGGTGTTCTCCTGGTGGTAACGGGTACCTGGCCCTATCCATATGGAAGTCTGGCGAGAATCAGACTGAAAGCTAAACCTGGATTCGTCGGAAAATATCACGCAAGACCACTGTTGCGGTATCCACAATGCATGCTCTCTACTACAGGATAACCGCTGGCGACAGTGAATTGCGGTAAGTGGAAAACATCTGACAGGCCTGCGAGCAAATGGAAGAATGAGCCCTAAGCGTCAGTACACCGCCTGGCTTGAAACTGTCGTACTGGTAGCTGAAGAGAGCTCACGAGACAGGTCTGATACTGTGCTCCGTCTGTTTCTTTCGGCAGTAACTGCCAAATACCGGTCCTCATTCGCCGTTGTAACTCAGGAGGCGACCTATGCTGTAAAATTTACTCACACTACAATCGAAACCCTAGCCAAAGCCTTGAGATGACACTCTGGGCAATTCTAAGTACCTCTGGTACTTCCAGCTGTGTACGTCCACATTCCAGACGACCGATAATTCTACCTAAAACAATATCCAAATGCTTCCTTTGACCATAAATGTGTTAATTACACTGAAAGGATCTTAAGGCGCTTGTTAACAATTTTACTTCTTTGGCACCATTACTTATATACACCTCTCTTGCACTCTCGTCACTATGACGTAGTATCGGAGCCATCTGGTAGTTTCCTGTAATTTGCATATTATTCTTCAAGATGTGTGTGATAATTCTACATATGTGAAATTTTTATTTTAGAGTTTAATTTCCGTGTGATTCTGAATTATCTTTAATTTATGGACATGATTTTAAATTACACAAAATGCAACATGTCTATTAAATTTTAATTGCAATTATTATTATTTTCTGCAAAGCATTTTTAGAAAATGGATTTAATATCTGATTACAAAACACACAATATTAATTTTTATTTAACTCACATAAAATAAATATTTTTAAAATTCAAATAATATCATCGCAAATAAACTTTTTTTTCAGATAAAATTTTTTAAATATTCAATGCAAACAAAAATAATTTTGTGGCAATCATATGTTTTTTGTGTATTCTGCTTAACTTGATAAATATATAAATTAGGGAACTATATTTATAATAAAATTCTACGGAAGTACTTTCTAAGCAAGTTATCTATTATTTATAAATGATAAATCGGTGAAAAAAAATCTGGTGTTATCCAAGAGTTCTATTTCCTTCCTAAATAATAATTATTCGCTGAAATCTTAAATAAAATTAAAATCCTTAAAACATTAAAACTAGTTCATTAAAGTTATAAAATTTTGCACTGCTGTAATCGGTTGGTTTGGTTTGTTTGTCTCTCAACGGTCATTTTTTGCACACGAGGGCTAATTAGACCGAGACTTACGGTTTAAAGTGGATTCCGAACCACTACAAACATCCATGCCCAAGGTCGGATTCGAACCCACGAACTGTTGAACCAAAGGCAAGAGCGCTAACCATTCGGCTGCCAGCTCGGCCTGCTGTAATCGGAATATTACTAGTACTGTAATATACACTTAAAGTATTTGGGTATTGATGAAATATTTTGTATATATATATATATATAATTAGTGACTTCTCTAATCTTGACATATTTGTAAATAGAAAAGCAAATGTCAAATTTTGTAAAGAAAACGGAAGAGATAGAAAATGACTGTGATTATATTTTATTGAAATAATATAGCAAGTAATAGAAAATTGAATCATGAAAAATCGAATAATTTATTAACATTTTTAGGATTTTATAAAGTTCTTTTAATAAAAACACAATAATTCGTGTTGTATAAAATATCTATGTTATACATTGAAGATGAAAGACAAATGTTTTATCAAAATATTATATAAATCCTATGTTTATTTAACATAGCAATTATAGCATTTAATTGAATAACATTTAAAAAAATTATTATTTTAAAATAGTCATTGTTACTTGAATTTTAAAACTTTTAGTCATAAAAAAGTTTTTTACCTTATAGTAATTTAGAAACATACACTTTTATGATCATAACTTTGATAGGTTTAGAATAAAAAATTTTTCTTGTAATTTTTATTTTATGTTAGGTATTGAATAAAAAATTATTCACATCTAAAGATAAAATGTGAAGAAATTTCTTCAAAGACGTGCATTTAGTAGTTCAAAAAAAGTGATAAGAATACGCTCGAGTATGTGTATTTTTATCACAATGATGTGATAGAATTCACACATCACTACAAATACACACCTATATCATAATTTCTCAGCTTTTTTTTTTCGACAAATTCAACTTTTTATTTCTTATTCAATTTATTGGGAAGTTTAAAAATGTTATACTTTACACTTGATTATGAAAAACTTTTTCCGCTGAACAACAGTTGCTGATAGCTTATTAATCTTTTTTAACGCTTATTTTTTTACGTGATACTTACAGCCTCTTTTAATACATTACTCAATTTACAATTAAGTAGCGCTATCAACAGCAGTAGGTAACAGTAATTACTCTGAAATTCTTCAGAACGATATTAATTAAAAGTTCTCTTTGCTTTTTTGTCAGTATAAGTTGCATTTTTTTGTGTTTGTATTTACTTTGAAGTTTTCAAACCATTCTTTAATGTTAATGATTTTATTTTGTAAATTTTCTATGCCATTGGCGATGAGTTTTAATTTAGAAGCTATCGCAGTATCATCTGCATGAAATCCAACTAAACAGTTAGGACTTTTATTTAAATGGGAGGAATCTGTGGTATAAACTACACATAAAGTTGGTCAAAATAAACTACCTCCTTCTATTTTTCTTTCTGTAGAGAAGTAATTTTTGTTTTATTTTCTTCTATTATTCTAAGACTTGATGAAAAAGGTAAAGTTGCAAGGAAAGTTTAATTTGTCATTTCATTTATGATGTCGTTACTCCAAAATCTATCTGGTGCCTTTCTCATAACAATTAACAGCATGGCAGACTATTGCTTAAGATTATTAGAACACTATTCAACAAGCTCCAGAATCCTAATAAGCTGTTTAATCGCAAAATGGACGTATCTAAAACTGTTATACTACAATAAACTGCTTATTATAAGAAGTGATATATAGGTTCACAAAACGGCTAGGAACAGTACCTTTCAATTTTGATTAGTAATCTTCGAGATTAAAAATATTTTTGGATTATCATAAGTCCCTCTAATAAATTTTAACATTAATATCTAATAACATTTAAGAACAGTGTATAAATGTCTAATATGCACTAATAAATGAAGTATTACAAGCAAAATTGTGAAAAAAAACTAAGATATTTTTATTTAAAAATTTATTTTTTCTACAGAAATCAAATAATATTATATGATAATATGTGCAATTAATCGTATGTATGGGCCGGCTTACTTCCCTGTACCTAGACCAGAATCAATAACTTTTACAATAAAAGTTCTAAGAGAGAGAGAGAAATTCATTAATTCATGTTTATAGCTCTCATGATCAGTGCTAAGATTATAACTTCTAACATTCGCAATCTCTGTCATCAAAATGTCATTGCCATGTTTACCACTTAATTCAAGTTATTCGTAAATATTTGATGTTGAAATTATGAAAACTATCTGCAGTTTAATGCTTTTCCTTAATTCATACTGGCAAATTTTCCACTTCTAAATTTGGACAGTGGAAGCTAAAACTGAGCTTATTTAAAGTTGGTCTCTTTCTTTAACTGTCTCATATTTAACATAGTTTGGCCAGTTATAGCAACTAAAAAAGGCAGTTTTGATATTGGAGACAATGAAAACTTACGAACACCAAAAAGATTCTTATATAAAGTTCACTTAATTATTTTCATTTCATAAATTTAAATGTACAATCTCTCATTTGAATATTAGTATTTTTAGAACTCAAGGTACGCGGTATTCTGTACTCTGTTATAAAGCTTGTTAAGACCTTATTCTAAAACTTGTTAATTATATAAATGAGATGCTCTCACTCATCCAACTATGAATGCTGTGTAAAATTTACAAATATAATTGTAAGGAGGAGGGTTACAAACAGGTTTGCCGTCGATTTTTCATTTATTCCTTCATGTAATATTTTTGTCAAGTTGAAATAAATGTGTTAATTAGTAAGACGACTCTTACAAGGCTTTACCAAGGAAACTGTGATGTCTGGAGTTTTCTCACATTAAAATATTGTTTAATTCTTTGTTTAAAACATGCTTGATTTCTGATTTACTGTATTTGCAAAAATATAATGACACACCAACGATCAATTAGGTGAAACTTCTAAAACCAAACCAAATAAAAATTCTAAATTCAAACAAACAGAAAAACATGATATTAACCTGTACAAATATTACTGGTAATAATAAACAAAGAAAACTGAAATACAGAGCAGGCCTAGATGCGTCACCTCCATAGACAGATAAATATGTTTTCTCCCAATAATTGTTTTCCTGTAACTGTCAGCTGTTAAAATTCCATCCTTTTCCAGTGATCTAACCATCCGTTTCTTGCTGTAAATGTGGAATTGCTATTAATATGCTTAATACATGAAATTGAAAACCTAGATCATGAGTTTGAATTTTCAATAATACAAAGCAGAGATGATTTAATATCCTATAACACAATATTACACAAATAATACTTTTTTTAAAAAATTCAAAATTCGCAATAATTAAGAATACAAAATTTCTTATATTAAAAAGTAATCTACAGACATAATAAAAATAATAATTAAACGAATTATTCTTTAGCTACAATTAATATTTATGTATAATACAATAATGATAATTTATTTACAAAAAAAAACACAATTTAGCTTATGCGCAACATTAACAATGATGCTTAACTTGTATGTAGAGTATATATTTGTGTAAACCAAAGATAGTTTCTTATACATGTGTAAATATAACATCCCTTGTAAAAAAATAGTAATGTAAAATTCTTATATATTAAATTCAAAGGTGAATACATTTATAAATATCAATTTTAAAACAAGATTTAAGCAATGATGCGTCTACTTTTATAAATTAAATTGAAACTAAAATGCAATGATGCGCAAAATATCAACGCAATAATTAATAATTGGTTGCTTATAATAAAAAGGTATTCCCCTTCATATTCCTTCATCATCAATGAACAAATAAACGTAATCTAAAAGAAGAGTTTATCCCTTTAGTTGCCTCAGAACGCTTAGTATGTGACGTTTCAAAATAAGAAATGTTTTAAACTAATTATTTATTACATTTAAGACAAACATACCACATTTAAAGGCACAACATTACACTCATTATTAAAAATAATCACATTGAAGAAAATTACAGTTTCTTCTATCTAAACACCGAGGCACAGTCTCCCATTTTTTTCGAAGTTCACTTCCCGACTCCCTGATTTTCCCTCTCATCCTCTGAGACCATCTTGAGATTTTCTCAAATCTTAGGAACAGATTCTTCTGATTTCTAGTATAATGAATTCTTACAATTTTACTGATCAGTTGAGTTTGCTCAATTTATATAATTTACATTTTTAAAATTCACTCTAAATCTAGGAAGTAATAATATTTTTCTCACTTTATTTGGGTTCTATAACTTTAATATGTGTAGCTGAAATGGGAAATGAAGATATAATGGATTACATGGTTACTCAAGAATGGTTAGTGTTATTCATGATCAATGCACATAAAAAGAGAGATTTTTCTGGCAAATAAAGTGAAATCCTTCATACATATAATTAAGGTCCCCACAGTAAAATCACAGAAGGAATTTTACTTGTTTGATTGTGATGGGTAATCTAAATTGAGTGATTTTACTTATGATCGCCGAGATAATGGGAGATGTGAAAGTCAAGGTACTTAATTTCTACTTGAGAAAATATACATTGTTCAAGAGATAAGATGAGATTTTGTTTTATGAAGATAAGCGTGTTATCACTCTTATAATAGATCTCATCAAAATTATCAGATCTCATAAAGAGATCAACTTAATAGGAATAGGAAAAGGAAATGTATTGATGGGATTGTGTGGCCTAAGTTTTATATATCTGATACACAATATGATCTGTATGACCAAATATTTGCAAAAATGTTGAAAAGAGAGCTGCTTTTGACATCTAAGACCTCACTGTTTTAGCTTGATTGTGGTTAAGATGGAAGAGTTGAAAATCTGTAAATTTTATTTCCATTTGTCTCTTTTTGATGGTTTCAGGAGATGCCTAGATGAAATTAATACTATGATTGATATTAATGACCTCTCACTCCTCAGATTTTAAAAGAAATTGTTTGGGGTGTGCCAAATTTCATGTTTTTAGATGAACTAGTTCTGTACTAAGATTTCTTACGATAGCATTGAAAAAATTTCTTAAGTTTTTAGTGTATTATTGTAGTGTATTAAAAAGTATTATTGTGTGTAATATTGTGTTATAGGAAGTTATATAAATATAAAAAATCTCTTCTTTTTATTATTGAAAATTAAAATTCCTGATCTAGAGTTTTGTTTTCATGTATTAAACATAATATAGTAGTCTATATATGGGAAATATGAAGACATCATTGACTATATGTGCAAATGGTATTAATATACATTAAGAAAAAGTTATTTAAACTTACGAAGACAAAGTGTCTCATAAAAATTATATATGTATGAATATTAAAGTTTATATAAATGAAGTGTCTCATAAAAATAAAATCTATATGTTTTATGACTGCAAGTAAGTTTACTTCAAAGGTAATTATTAAAAAATTATTGATTAAACAAGTTTACTAAAATGTTATATTTTTCCTTAAGTTAGAAGCAGATAATGTTTTGAATATGTGTCTTGTTTATTGATAAATCGTTATTAGTTTTCCTTAGTGATTATTAATATAGTCCATTACAAGTATCTTCAAAATCTTCATTACAATGATGAATATTTTTAGTGAATTGAATCTCCGTTAAGTCTGCAACAGCTTCAGCTTTTCCTTCATTTGAATAAACAAGATCAGAAATTCCATGTAGAGGTCTGTTTAAGGTAACATTTTTCTTTAAAGTTCTAGTCATTTTCCATATAGAATTATTTTGAAAGTTTAAATTATTAATTTTATCTTCCTAATAATTGCGATAATTTTCAATGAATTTCTTTTTGATGATAGCATTAAGTCTATTTACTTCTCTTTTGATGTTTGGATCTCTGCATCTTTGAAATCTTTATCGAAAACAATTTCTTTGTTTAATAATATTTTTGATATCAGGTGGTAGTTTGATATAGCCTGGTGTGTATGGTTTAATACGGGTAGAGTTTTCATACGCTTCAGTAATTTTATGAATTTCTTCATTTATTCTAATTTTATTATCAAGATTACCAGCGGAGTAAGCATCGAATTCAAGAAAGTCATGAAACAGTTTCCAATCAGTGATTTTAATATTATTATTTTTAAAATTTGTGAAGATTTTCCAATAATTGGGAAAATTGGTAGGTGGTCTGAAGAAAGTTCATTTATTACTTCAACATTTAATTTCAGGTTAGAATTAGTTAACAAAAAGTCAAGAATATCTGGACGGTAATCAAATAAGTTTTGAACATAAGTTGTTTCATTTGGAGAAAAAATATGGAGATTATGCTTGTTTATTAGTTGAATGAGTATTTTTCCATTTTTATTGTCTCTGGTACAACCCCAGGCTGTGTTTTTCGCCTTTAAATCTCCTCCAACAAGAGTAACAGAGTTTGGGGGAAAAAGATCATTAACAAGTTTATTAGATGGTTTAAGGTCTGGAGAATAATACAGTGCAGTTATTCTAAGTGCAGGAAAATCATTTGCAGTTAACATAATTGTAGTTGCTCATAACCTTCATCGTTTCTTGTACTAATTAGTGAAGTTTGAAGAGTTCTTTTGGCAATAATAGCAGTTCCACCTTTTAGTCTAGGAAAACGATCAGTTCCATAAGTGAAGTAGTTAGGTATATTAATTTTAGTCGAGCCCTTTGCATGCGTTTCAGAGATAAGGACAATATCAACATTGTATTCAACTAGAAAATTTTTAAATTCATGAATTTTATTATAAATGTTATTAGCATTCCAAGCAATAATAATCAGTGGTTGAATAGAGAAATTTCTACTGGTCATTATTTGATTTTGTGAGTCCTTGGGAGTTAGCAGGAGTTGCAGATTTTATTTGTTTTGTTAGGAAGATCTGTATTTTGAAGGTATTTTATGATGTTTTGTAGCTCAATTACGATGTTGGTAGCTTTATTAATAATATTGGCAGCTTTCTTAAAGTCTATTTTTGCAGTAGCTTGAGCATAGGTTTCGTTTATGACAACTCCAGAATCATATAATTTTGAGGTTGTTGTGTTTATTGTAGTTTTCTGTTCAATTTTGGGAAATTTAGGACATTGTCTATAGTTAGCTATATATTCACCTTGGCAGTTTGCACATTTTGCCGTACTCTCTTTTGGTAGTTGACATTCATATAAGAGATGTGAACCTCCACATTTAACACACTTAGGTTCATGATGACAGGATGTCAGGATGAGTGAAAGAAGCTTTGACAGCCGAAACATTGGTATACATATAGAAACAGAATTTTGGACGGCTTGAACACAACCACCAATCAGAAGATTGGTGTAAAATTTGCGGACGTCTTAGAAGACTGCTGCTTTACAGACGAAAAGAGACTGACTTTGTTTTTCTTTGCGATTACTTGTATTATATTATTTACAACATATCCAAATTACCACTTTTTTATAATATCTACTTTTAGAAATGTATTCATTATTTGCGTGTGTTGTTTTTATATAGCTTTTAAGGAAATAGTCATACATTTAAAAGTGGTTGTGGAATTCATGGAAATCATGGTGCACTTGGTGTTTCTAACGAATAACAAAGTATTAATAATGAGTTTAAAAAATACTGATATTATTAATTATTAATTTAGTAAGTAGTGTCTTAAAACAGTCACAAAAGTTGCATGCCAATGTGAATACTCATGCACGCACTCTTGAAGAAAGAGATTATAATTATAAAATGATATATATTATGAGACAAATGCTCAAACTTAGTTTTGACATCACTTTTATTTTTTGTGAGCAAAAGAAAAGCAATTTATAAAATGGAATAATTATTGTAATTATTACATTTCCCTCTGATTTCTGGGTTTTAATATAAAGATATTATAAATAATATGAACTTTGGAAATATAAAATGTATAAATTATCTGTAATAAAATAAATTTTCTCACTAGATATATGGGACAAAATATTTATAAATTGTTTGCATCATTTTTATTATACTTATTTGCCAAAATTTAATATAATTTATTTGTCTATTTTAACTAAGAATTTAGTATTGAGTATTTTTTTTCAAAAATAACTATTTTATTTAAAGTTTGTAGAATTCACTTTTGTAATCACGAATTATTATAAGTTTTGGATATATTACAAATTTCAAAGTAATAATCATTAATGCAGAATTAAAATATTTTGTTATTTAGTGTGTAAATTGTCTAGCTTTTAAATTAAAAATCCTACATCAGTAAATCCTAAATTGCACTTATTAAACATCTGTAGTTCAATTCAAGCGCTTAAGTCTTTTATTTGAACATTTTTTTAGAAACGACGAAAATTATCTATAATTGAATAAATACTATAAAAAATTTTTCAGTTATGTATACACATAACTGAAAGAATTTAGAAAGTATACAGAAATATATACTGATAAGTTTTCGGAAAATAAATTTAAAAAATATGAATACAAATATGTAGATTCATAAATTTTTAGAGGTCTATGATTAAGAAAATATTGAAATTCTTTAATTCCATTATATTTTTCTAATTGAATTACTTGTATTTTCGCGAGGGACTATTTTAATAAAGATTTTATTATTATTTAGGAACACGTAAAGATTATAAACCATTTATTTGAACATAAATTATTTTAGTAATATCGTAAATATTTATTTATACATATCTTAGGCAAAATGCTCTGAGTGCAATTAACATATTTGGTTCCCAGCAATAATTTTGATGGAACAAATATAAGTTTTTATTTGTTATTGATCAAAAAGGGTTACTTATATAACGCCCGATAATCTGATTATGAGGACATAAAAAGGTAGCTTTTATGTGTTAGCATGTTTAGTGTCATTCAACCGATTGACAAACAAATGAATGAAATTCTGCCCATCATGGTGTAAATTAATGCATTTTTGGTAGGAAAATTTTATCAGCTGGAACATTTAGAGCTATCTATTAGCTTCTCCTAGCGTGAGCTTCGAGATCACCCTCTCCTTCATTCTTTTGATATTTTGATTATTCATCGCATTAGTTGGTGTGGTTTATATTATTATGCGGTTGTAGAATTCATCTTCAGTTTACTTAGATACTTGGTTGGACATTTTTTATGTAAGCATACTCTTTTGTTACTATCCTGAGTTAGTTAGTTCTATATTGTTTTTTTCTAATGCCTGGTTGTCTTTTAGAATTTAATCAGACTCAGCTCTACACGGGGGGAAGGTGATGGCATTTTTTTTTTACAGTGGAGCACCCAGTGGATATGCCATCTCTATCCCGAAAGTGAAACACACTCAGAGAGAGAGAAAAGAACATCCATACCCGAACCAGGATTCAAGCACGGGAGCTACTTCTTCAAGGTAGGAACTCTAAGCACTCCGCCATCGGTCAGCAGTTCAATATTGTTATTAGACAAGTTTTAGCTCGCATTATTATTATTTTTTTAACTCTTTTCTAAATAGGACAGAGGGGGACGATAAGTAAAAAATTGACACGTTCTTTCTCTCTTTATAACTAAGAGTAAGAAGAAATTTCTCTTTTAGTGTTTCACTCAAGCTGAGTTATATCAATGTAAAGATTTCTGAAGCTAGAGAAAGCATTTGAATTATTCATTTATTTTTATTCAGATGAGAAGGACATTGAAGTTAGTGTATTATCATTAGATGGCGGTAAATTAACTGACGAAGATTAAGGAGAGGAGGATGAAGTAAATACTCTTGAGATTATTGTAAACGGTTTTCTTCTGGGTCTCTGGGCGTTAGAATTAAAGATAGTTTCACCTTGAACCACCCACAAGCTCTAGTATTTCGACAACAGAGCAGAAAAAGATAAAATACATCAGTCATCTTGGATAAAGAGCAAATTACCGCAATATATATAATGGGAAGCGCAAACTGAATCTGTTGCAAATGACTTGCTCAAGCAGATGGAAACTGCCTTGAAATATAAAACTTTATCAGAGCTTTTCAAGGAGTTTCATTCCAGTGAAGTTAACGATCTAATTTTAAAATAAATATTGTGATATGCAACAGATGTAAAAATTGAGCCCGATTTTCGGACAACTGCTACCGAAATATGTGTTTTTATGGGAATTTTGCTTCTAATTGGTTATTATTCAAATATCTGTGTATGTGACTACTGGTTCGATGTTAAAGATATTGGCATGAGCCTAGTGGAAAATGTCATGTCTCGAAACCGCTTCAAAAACTTGAAATTTTATTTACACTTAATGGAAAATGGGACTATAATTCCGCATGCCCAGGATCGATTCTTCAAAGTGAAACATTTTATTGGTCATACTCGATAATAATTTTATGAAATTTGTTGAAAAAGTGGACACTTCTATGCAAATTTAAGTCTTAACGAAATTATAATCATGTATTATGGTAGGAATACCCTGAAACTGTGTTTATTCAAGGCAAGCCAATAATTTTTGGATATAAACTTTGGGATCTCTGTGAAAGCGAGGGATATTGTTACAATTTTTCTCTACTGCGATAAGGAATCTGACGCAAAAAATTATAATACTCTTAATACTTGGATTATAATGAAACTAATAGAGTATCTGAGAATCCTTCAAGCTATTCTTTATATTCGAATAACTTTTTACAAGTATTGAGTCAATACTAGTAATGCTTTGAAAATTCTATCTGATGATTGTTTTCGAGCTACTGGAACCATACGAGAAAAATTGGAAAACCACGAGTGTCCTTTTGAAAAATCTTAGTCGATATGGAAGAATGAAATAAGCATGTCTGATTTTCATTTGACGAGAACTTTGAGATTTCTTTGGAATGATACACTGATAATAGTACTGTCACTGCTGCTACAAATTCCAACACTTTAGAATCATATTCTTTGCTGGGAAGACGTGATTAAGCGAACACAAATTTAACACAAAGACGTCAAATTTGATTAATTCTTACATCAAGAAACCTCGGTGTTGTGGTTCATAACCATTGATTTGCTGGACATTATTCCTTTAAAATTCGAGGGAAAAGATTATACTGGCTAGGGATGGGAAGAATTACCTGTAACAAGTATTTTGTAATCAGTATTTGAATGTAACAACCTGTAATCAGTACTTTTTCTTCCAAATACTCAGTACTTCCAGTAACAAAGTCAGCGCGAGTTCGAGTATCCTCAGACAGTTGCAGGTACAATGTACTTGACCAGTTTCTAAGACAGAGCGAGTACGTGAGCACGTACTTGTTACAAAGTAATCAGCGAGTACGTGAGTACGTGCTTGTTACTTTGTACTTGCTTATTACTTTGTACTTGATTATTACAAAGTAATCAGCAAGTATGTGCGTACGTGCTTGTTACAAAGTAATAAGTATACATTGCGCTCTGTCATTGGCTCTTCTGTAACAAGTACAGAAGAGCCAATGACAGAGCGAGTCCAAGTAACAATATCATCGATAAATCGATGCAAACGGATGAATTATGAGATTATGGTATCTTCTTATGGTAGGGAGGCTGGGTGGGAGAAGGGAAATGACAATTGGTTTAACTGGGTAAAGAGAAGAGGGATACTTGGGAATTGAAAGATCTCTTTGGGCTGGAGAGGGAGATATGAATTTATATTGCGAAATAAAATACGCATGTACATTTATTTCGTTTCAGTTATTTAGTGATTGTTGTTCTTTTTCAAATATATGACGTTTTTTAAATATAAGAAAAGCATGATATTCTTGTTATGTATTTAGCAATTTTTATTAACTTTTATTTTTGTTATTATTTCTTTTAAAAATTTTATTTTATGAACATATATAACATATTTATTTGAACCTTAAATAAGGTCAGACTTCTTAAATTAAAAAAATATTTAAATTATATAAATCTGCTTATATACTTCCATTGTTATTTTTACTATGCATATTTTTTATTATAATTCCATATAAATATGTTTATTTTTTATTCAACCATGTTTTAGTTTCACTATATTTTACTGTAAATATATAGAATTTAAACTTTTATAAAATATGTTCTTTTGTATTTTTTACCATACGATTTACTTTTATTCAGATAATGAGAATGTTGATTTAAACCTAATGAAGGTAGTTTATTCATTTTAGTTTAAAAATTCGAAATGGAAAAAATTTTTAATTAAGTTAATTTTTACCTTATCTTTATTTATACCATCATGTGTTACTGTCATGTTTATTTCTTAAATTATGGATTGATGTAAATAAAATGTATGTATTTTTGTTCCTCCATTTTTTATTAAACGTTGTTTCTCAATATTTTACCTTAATACATTATAACATTTAGATTATTGGTAAAACTATTTTATATTTTTTGATAGTTATTGAAATTTTATGCAACTATATCTAATATAAAATAATTATGTTTACTTAAACATTATTAATATATTAATTATGTTAATATATTAATAATGAAAGCTATAGTTTTAATTGCAAAGCTACTTTATTTAACCATAAATTTATTAAGTTTCAGGAAACTGAAACAAGATATGTGAGTTATTGCAATTTTTATTTTAGAAAAAACTGGTATATCTACAACATAAAAATATAAACAAGTAAACGTCTTTCATAATAAAAATTATTATCTTTAGTTCATAAAAAAATTTTACTATGTTTGTCTCGTTAATGATTAATTATAGAAAAATAAAGGAAATTGAATTTTAGTTGATTTTTCTGATTAATTGCTGTATTTTTGTAAGTAAAACCTCTTTGTTTAACGTAAAATAAAACCTCTTTGTGATTGATTAAACTTTCCACTTTACAATTCTTTGCAAAATATTCACAAGTTAATTATAAAAATTCATTTACATAATTGGAAAGTCTTACTAAATTCTAATAAAAAATTAAGCTGATTAGGTTGAAAAATTGAAATTATATTATCTCATCTAATTTTATATTTTAATTAACATTGTAAGTCTTTGAAAATTACGATTGAATAATTGGAAAATTTACTTAGAACAGATATAAATTCTGAAAATAAATGTAAATAATAAAATGTCTTGATTTTTATATTGAAGGAATTACGTTTAAGAAAATTTAGAAATTTACAATTTTTTACGAGAAAAAAAATGGTTTGTAGATAAACAGTTATTTTTTATTTTTATAGATCTTTTCATTAATATTTAAGTGAGTGCTTATTTATAAATGATAATAATTTAAATTAACATTAATTATATTAATTAATTTTATGGTTTTATAAAAAATATTATTGATCTACTTATTTAGTTTTAATTAATTATTAATTTATTTATTATTAATTTAGTTTTTATTCAATTTATTTATAAAATTTTAAAAAATTTGTCATTATATTTTAATCTGATAGATGGCAGTACAAAAGAAATTGTAACAAGTACGAAATGTAATCGGTAAAATACTTGTTACTTTTAAAGCAACTGTACTCAGTAAGTACTAAGTACAGGAAAAGTAACAAAGCCCCATCCCTAGTTAGACTCTCTTCTCTGATAAGATCAATGTTGTACACTAATAAAATATCCATTAGATGCTGAACCTTGTTGAGTTATTTACGCAACCTAATAAACTAAATACGAACGAACAACACCTCTAATAGTTTTATTCTTTGAAATGTATACTTATATATTCAAGAAACTGATGAATTCATTGTCTAAGCAGATTCCTTTAAAGGGGAGAAATAAGAATACGTTAGCAGTTTTTTTTTATTCAGTTGGCAGTTTTCAAAAAAATATCGGTTAAATAAATAAATTACTCAACTAATAATTTATTCCGGTTTCATTAATTGAAATAGCTTTTTCGATAAATATATTTGATTGTCATTAGTATTATTTATGTGAAATAAATTTAAAAACTGAAATTAATACATACTTATTGATAAAACGTTTACTTATTTACCACTTGCTTAGTTTATGTCTTTTTGTGGATAATATAATAACATGCTCATAATTTTAGAGATAGTAACATTCAGATTTTCTATTTTTTTCCTCCATGTCTCTTTGGATGAGATTTCTGGGTACCACAGAACACCTTCCTAGAGCTGCATTAAAATGAAATCTCGTAAGTGAGGTTATAACTTTTTTCCGTGTTTGGAATCTAATTTTTTTATGATTTAATAATTTAAATTGGCATATCATTAATCTGCTACATTTTTTATTTAAAATTGAGCATTCTTAAATTTTACTTTCTATAATAAATCATGTAGCTATAACTTTTTATAAAAAAATATTTAATTTGCTAATAAATTTTATATTATCTTTTGATTATATAAACATTAGCTTTTTTAATATTATTTATTTAAAAAGTCTAAAATTTATTTTGAATGTATTTCTTTTTATATTTAAATAGATTCTTTAAGAGTTATTCTGGATGAAGTATTATATCAATAATTTTATTGTTTTTAAAACTGTTTATAAAATTCATTGTTAATAAAATATTCACTCCACAAATATTTCTTTACATGGATACATCTCTTATCAAATCGATTTGCTTAACAAAACAGGAAGTTGATAAAGTATATTAAATAATATGTATTATTTTTTAGAATTCCTTTATAATTAAAATTTAAAAATATACGATGTATTCTGTACTACTGCGTGTGCATCTTTTGTTTTGCAACATGCAGAAAGTATGAGACATTTAGCGTTTAACAGGGAGAAGAGACCCGATTCTGTACCTATGGGTTATCGGGTTGGTTCCTCCCATCACTCATGTTTATTTAAAAAAAAAAACTATTTACACAAAGTAGGATATTTATACACCCACCCATTAAGTACACATGTCTGAAAATTAAAATACAGTACTTTTTTTATTGTACGACAAGATATCTATCAAAAAGAATCGGAAACTAGGATTCATTAATACATAATTTTTAATTTTAAGAATGTAATATTTGGTTATTGTGCGGGGTTTGCGTTAATTAAATGCAAAAGAAGTGAAAATAAAGCATTTATTTTGCTCTGTGGTTTTGCGTAGGAATACAGCACTGAGACATACAAGAAAGAAGTTTGCTGAAAATGGCGTGAGAGAGAGAGATGACAGTGCGCCAAGGGAGGTGGTTCATAGCTTTTGGTGTACATAAAAAATACCGAAAATCCCGATCGATGTTAAAATATGCATATGTTTCCGAGATAAAATATAAAGTTACATCACTAATTAACATGTAAACACAAAAATTATTATTAGAATAATGATTTAATGATTTATAACAAAAATAAGAGTGAATTTTACTGAAAATTATCTACAATAGGCAAAATACAAATTTTACAGATAATTCTTCTAATATTTGTCTTCACGCACCATATGTATATCTGCTACTCTGACATTGTCGTCTTAGCATGAAATTACTTTAATGATTCGACCAAAAGGCCACTGGTAAATTGGAAGCTGAATGTCCTTTATTAAAACTAACATATTAGGATTTAAATTTTGTTTTTTAAGCAGCCAATTTGAGTGCTGTAGTAAATAGCTCAAATAAGTTTCTCCAGTGTTTCCCAATAGTCTATAAACTAATTTTTTAGTTCGTTCCATCTAGTAAGAAGATTGTCTTCTTTGTCAATGAAATTAGGTTCTGGGATAGAATTTATAGATTTTCCTATTAGGAAGTGACCTGGAGTTAAGAGTGAAAATTCGTTAGTATCGGTGAGTAAAAAAGATATGTGGGTTGTGAATTAAGGATCTCCTAAATTTGAGTGATTACTGTTAAAAACTCTTCGAGTGTTATTTTAAGAGTGGTAGGCTCTGCAAGACTGATATTTAAAAGATTTAACACACCCGCCTTCCAAAGACCGGCAAAGTTTGGAGCCCTTGGAGGCAAATATCCGACGGATACCTTCAGAAGAAAACATATTCGAAATGTCTTCTAGCATTAGTTTGGGTAAACATTTAATCTCTGTGGTAAAGCACCTGTAAAATTAGTCGTATTATCGCTGAAAATAATGGAGCTTTTCCCATGACACACAAAAAACCTTTTCAATGTAGCAATTAAATCTTCAGAGCTGACCAACTTGTCTAGTGGTCAGCGTGCCTGACTACGGATAAAGAGGTCCTGGGTTCGAATCCCGGTTCGGGCATGTATGTACTTTCTCTATCTATCCTGTCTTTGTCTTTGGCTTGTATGAATGAGGTGTGAATGGTTGCCTACCCTATAAACGGGTGCCTATGGCATGTGTGTAGAGCAAAGTCGTACTTCATGGTGCTCTGCTTAAAACGAAAAACGCTCCCAATCGACTTAATTCGCATAGCATAGGGAGTTTGGCTTGTTCAAGAGTCATTAGTAAACAACAACAAGATCTTCAGAAGTTAAGTCCAAGACAAATTCTATGTGTACAGCCTTTTTGCTCTCTATATATAAATAAAGTGACATATAATTTCTGAAAAGTGCCCTTTTTCTGTCTCTTAAATTTTACGAATGGGTAGCGCTCTTGCCTTCGGTTCAACAGTTCGTGGGTTCGAATCCCACCTTTGGCATAAATGTTTGTAGTGTTTCGGAATTCACTTTAAACCGTAGGCCCCGGTCTAATTAGCCCTCGTGTGCAAAAAATGACCGTTGAGCGACAAACCAACCAACCAACCAACTCGTAAATTTTACTTCAAAGAGCCCACAGAAGTCAATACCTAGGTTAAAAATGCTGAACTAGATGTAACTCTTTCAGCAAGAAGGTCTCCCATAATCTGATTTGCGACAACTGACTTGTTTCTGAAGCATTCTACACATTCGTGAACTACTTTGCGTGCTGTACTTCTGCCACCAATAGGCCAATATTTTAAAGGAACAGTATTTAGAAGGACCAGAGCGCAAACAAGAAAATCTCGTTTATGATATGTTGTTCATTTACCATTCTTGGTTGTTTAGTGATTCCAAATCTACTTTAAACTATAGGTTCTGGTATAATCAGTTTTGTGCAAAATGTAACCGTAGAACAGCAAACAAAACAAACCTAGCTGCAAGTAAATAAGGTCAACCTGCAGGAGCTAAGTGACGTATCAATATCTGCAAAAACGTCAAATAAAAATACCAATTCAGTTTATACTGAATTTTTTTTAATCTTGAAATATTCAAGTGATTACGTTCTCCAAACTACAAATCTCAAATCTCAGAAGAAATATTTTAGTGACTTTCCTAACAAAAGAAAATCCCCTAAAAATAGGTGTCTGCTTGTTTTGTAGACAAAATTTTGCATCGAATTATTTTTTTTAATTTCTATATTTCTTGAACAAACAATACCCTTCCTTAGGTATGATCTCTTAGTTTATTTGATTTCTGAAATATATCAGTTGCATCACGTATCTCTAATCTTCATATCTTATCTTGGTAACAAAATAATGAGGTACCTCCATCGCCTGTAATAAGTAGATTTCATTCTTCAATGATTTGACTCTTACTCCTCTGTCTTGGTTCAACCACCTGAAATTTCTGCACTTAATTGCGTCTTCATACTGCTCCTCCATATCCACAGAACTGTCGATAGTGGACGATAGCGCGTCATTGCTTTTATTATATTCAACGCACTAGCATATACGGTGCGAAGTATATCGGCATGCTTTAAATTCAGTGCACCTTCACAAAATCTCTCCTGCACCAAAATGCTTTAAAAGACAAGATCTCCTCGTTTGTGTGTTGTGTTTGTAACTTTTTTTTAAATAGCTTAAGCATTCTATCAATTTTAATGTTTGATATTTTGTGGCAGGACAAGCTATTTTTTTCCAATAAATTTACAGCACATTCAAGCAAATCTTACCGAGTGATAGATTTCACTATAGAGTGATTGATTTCAAATTTTACTGCTACAGATAAAGTAATTCATCTGTAGTCTCAAAATTTCCGTTCATTTATAAATATGCTATGTTCATCTATTTACTTTACTTGTGCTTTCATCCAGCATCAAAGGAAATCAAAGTTCCTGCTAGAAGTCTTCATTCGTTCTGCAAGTTCGTCATTTATGAAATCAGGAGCAGCGATGGTCTGGTTGGTTAGGGCGTCGTTCTCATTATCGGAAGGTAGGGAGTTCGAATCCCTGCTTAACCGGAGGGCTATCGTATTCTTTAAAGGTAGCTGGGGTCACGTTAAATATGTCTTGGTCTCAATGTGAAATGATACCTCTGGGGGTGGCAGGTGAAATATTGGGAGTCTTCTGCATGGTCCCTGAATCAAAATCCTGAAGACTCCCCCCCCGGCTACTTCTATCTTAGTGGCAGAGCCCAATTCAGGACTAGGTACAAGGAAGCATGCTGCTGCAACAAAAATTGATGAAATCAATGCGTTTCACTGGTATCTCTTGACAGTGAAATGTTTTCATTATCTTCTTACATTAGGATATAAAACAGTTGCATAATGTCTACTATATATTACGAAATATATTCGCTATTCAAAATAAATTGTTCGGCAATATTATAGGCTATCATGAAGCTTGATTATAATCTTTAAATATTTATATTGTGTGCTTCTTGATACAAGGGACACGCACCTTTGTTCTCAACATTAACAAAAATGTTTTTCCATTCTTCCTAAAACACCACATTCGTCCATCATTCACGTGCTTTCGAAAAATTTTTCTATCAATAAAATTGAAAGTTTTTCTATTTACTATTGCTTAGATAAAATTGTAATGAATCAAATTAACCAAATAAGCAATTATACATAGTTCATGGATCGCTGATTTTAGCTCACCAAAATGTCATGATTTGTTTTTCGTTCTACACATGTTGTTAACTTGCTAGCGGGTAGATTTTGTTTTATTTTATTACTATACTAGCTTTAGTTCTATTTTTATTTATTATGAGGATTCCTTTCCCACATACCTGTTGACAAGACCATCCTATTGCAAAATAGAAACGTATTTTTGTTTTCTTACAGGAAGAAAATCTTGAATCAAAGTCGGATTCTTCTGATAGACTGAGCAGGGCTCAAAAAAGTGCATCAAACACAGGATATGTGAGTCACTAATTGTTAGGCAATGATATTAACAAAATGCTATATATATTTCAACTTTAAAAAGAAAATATTTGAATGAATGAATGAGATATTAGAGTATAAAATAAATATCAAAATAAATTAATAAGTGTGAAATTGTGACACAAATAATGTCTTCGATCAAAGTTTTCTTCTGAAATAATACCGCAGAAATTAGATTTGAGTTCAGAAACTGTGAAAAGAACTTCCTAAGCTGCTTACCTTACATTGTTATACTGACTCTTTTTTGTATAATGTTGTGGTTGGTTCAATGTTCTATTTCCACAGCTCTTAATGCATATTACAAGGACATGAATTACCCAGTATTATATCTGAAACTTTGAAACTTTTTTTCCTTACTTTCGGATTTTGACTGAAATTAGTTCTACTGGACAATGCATCTACTCATTTCATACAATGTCCAAATAAACCACCATTTTTTTCTCTGACATAGCCATTATCTTGATTAATCATCCATAGGTACGCTTGAACAGTAAGAAATGACTATTATGGAAAACTTAAGCTGTAAATTATCTTTGCTTTTGACAAGTGGAAATACTAAATGTGTAATCAATCGCCGACAAACATTTAACACTATCATGTAATGCTTAGGAGTTCAGAGACAATTATTACTGATCATTAAGGAGACACTCTTTATACAGACTTTATCGTCTACATCATCTTATAGAATACCGTGTTCCATTTAATACTTAGTTTCAGTTAAGAAGAATATATTTCGGTTAGAATTTATATCATATAATTATGGTTTTAAAATATTAGGGTCTAATATAATTATTGCTTCTGCTTAACACACATATTAAACACTTGTGGTAATATTTATTGCTATATAAATATAAGCATTTACTATTTAAAAATATTGTTTCCTAATCATGATTGTAATAATTTTTATACATTTGGACTTTAAATAATTCTATTGTTAATTAACTGTTAATCATTTCAGGTTACTTCAAAGCAACACTTGTTTTAATTATTACTAATGCAGTTGCTTGCCAAACTTTACAACTGTATTTACGGAAGATTCGAAGAAAAAAATTCATTTAATGGATCTGTTAATATCGCATTGTAGTGGGAAAATTTTGAGAATCTGTAATTTCTTAGTTGATTTTGAAATGTTATTTACTTTTAAAGATATACTTTGCATACACAGATATGAGCTATTTACTCAATCATTATGTCATTTAATTTAAAAATTAGGTTGGTCTTAATTAAATTTAAATGTTTAATTTGTTTTAAATTACAGTAATAATTTTTTTTTACTTTATTGTTGATGTGTTTAAAAAGTTTTACGGACGTATAAAATTATCTTAGAACTAAATTATTTTACTTAAATGTTAATTATTAATATTTAAGAATTGATGGAATAATGTATATTTTTATCAATTTTTAGAATAATCTTAAAAGCAAAACTTAATGTCATTGGATAAAGCTAAAGTCTAAAAAAAATGTATTTTTATAATTGTTTAGTTATAGTAAACTTTTCTTTGGTGTTGTGTCTTTATTTCTATCACATAACATAAGAAACGTGAGTATTTCTATTAAATGTGTGTTCGGTACTTTTTTTCCAAAGCATATAGGTAAATACTTCTCCATTGAAATAAAAAAAAATAAATGTACTTGCAGATAAAAATTAATCGTGATAGAGAGAAATATTTCACCAGATAAAATTTAGTTTATCATTAATAGCATTGTATGAAGATTAAAATACTGTTTGATTATCAGTGTGATAAATTGAAATCGTATATAAATACAATTATACTCCCTCGTGGTTTAATATTATTATGTTCATGGGAGAATCTTAAAAACTTTGGTTTAAAAATGAGTTCGGTATGTTCGCTTATTGCTAATACAGTTCTTCAGGGGAGAAATCGTTATTTTCTGCAGTAATCTCTTCATTGGTGTAGAATGACATGACTCATGTAGGGAAAGAATACCAGCTCAGAGGAGTTGAACTCACCCTTTTGCCCTTGTTCAATTTCGCAAAATGAGTGAATGTATTTAAAAACTTTAGGTGTTGTATAGGCAGTCTGAAATGCCGCAATAACCTAATAAGCAACTCCTTCTTATGCTTTTTAAGTCATTCTTAAATGTACCTATATAATATGACATTTATTGAAATTTTGATTTTAAAAACAATTTTTTTTATGTTAAAAATATAAGCATAATATAAAATGATTTTTTTTTCGGATTACATATGCATTCCGAATGTTATAACAAATAACTTAATAAAGTTTCTATTATGCTTGTGAAATATTTATCAGCTTATACTAAATTAACTGAATCGTCGTTAGCTGTTGTGTGTCTTGTCCATCAAAATCGAACATTAAACATGCAAGAAAGAATACCTAATTATATCAAATTTGTTGATTAAATTTTAAAATGACACGAGTTTCGTATATCAATGTTAACTCATTGCCATTATTTATAACTTCATGCTAGTTTACATTACTGCATGAATATATTAAGTTCCCCAGCCGCAATTACAAAACGCAGCTTTCTTCTGAGTAAGTTTCAGCTAGAGAAAGACAATCACGCCCACAAATATATCACGGACAAGATCGACACTTATATTGAAGTTCTCTCTAATTACATCATTTGAGAAAGAGAGGATTTTCTGAGAAACTTAATAGGCTCGTGGCCACTCAATATGAAGTCAAGCTTAGGTTAGGTTGCTACATTCCGGATACAAGAGAAGTTTTTCATTTCCATGGATTCGT
Organism: Latrodectus hesperus; assembly: GCA_037975125.1. NCBI lineage: Eukaryota > Metazoa > Arthropoda > Arachnida > Araneae > Theridiidae > Latrodectus > Latrodectus hesperus. The sequence continues at coordinate 63,663 of JAJQOW010000144.1, forward strand.
AACCTTAGGATAATATGGAAATTTGAGTATTATATTTTTGCAGGCGTATTAAAATGCAGTTTGAGATTTAGTAATGTTGTGTAATTGCGCTTTTTTAAGCTTATACACAATAAGATAGAGCTTATACTAAAGTTTAACTTAAAATTTACTCTTGACAGTCAGGTATTGAACTTGTAACGTCAAACTCGAAACTAGTTTACCATAGACTAAATGTTTCGCTTGTGAAAAATCTAGTTTTCCATTGTGAATTTAATTTCTGTTTATACATATAAATTTACCCTATAGGTTTCTTGGAATCTAGTATTTTATTAAGATTTCTAATTACATTCACCATTCAATCTTGATCAGGATCATATAATGAGGTTGACCAATAAGTAGGTACCTCATTATCAAGATTCGCCCTGTATAGAAACATACTTAACGAAAGGATATCTCTTAAAGGACAGTTTTCAATTTTATTTCTATATGCCATATATTTTGTTGCTTTGCAAATTTTTAATTTTTCAACTAAAAAATGGGGATAATTCCAGTGATAGGGAATGTATCAGGAAACGTATTAATTAATTTTTTATACTAAATATGTTTTAGAAAATTTGCAAACACTTATAATGTTATAGAAATAGAATGGTGTTCCTGTCAGATACGATTCACATCTTTATTCTTTCTCATCCACACAATAACCAATTATTTAGTTATCTTATTCGTAATTACAGAATGTATCTATTTGAATCGCGGTTTGCCTGCTTTCGCTTATCGATTTATCAGTCGAATGTTCTTTTCGGTTCAAGTCGTGGGTTTGAATTCCTACCTCAGGTTTGAATATTTACAATAGTTCTGAATGGACTGAAATCAGTATAAATGGGTTTGTGGTGGTATGGCGTGGACAACGCTACCTCACAGGTGCCCGCTGGATTACGGCAAATGAGTAAGAGTTACTGGCCTTGATGTGGAATAGCGTTCGTCACCCAAGTGCCCGCCATTGAAAAAAAGCATTTTGATATAAAGAAATAATCATGTTTTAATTCTTTTTTTATATTGGATAGTTACAGTAGCTTCAAAAAACTAAAAATGTTTTCACGTAAATCCCTAATTTTATATGCACCACATACCACGGATAATTAAATTTTTGAAAAATGTTGGCTCGATTCATTTTTTGTATACTTTCAAACGCCTGTGTTCCTTGAATTTTTGAAAAATAAAATTTGATATCTAATGTGAACTCTTTCTATGTAATAAATTTTTAAAAATGTTTAGAAAACTGAAAAAAATGAGAAAAATATATCTAGCTTGTTTAATGTATTTTAAGTCCAGAATTTACGACCATACATCGACAGAAATTTTGTAATTTTTTTTATTTCATTGTATATTATATCAAAAATTATTTTCTTTCAATGAAATTTATCAGTGCAGATTTAATTTCGAGAAACAAATTATTTCACAGACATCTAGAACTTTCACTTTATTACTTTAAGTAAAGTATTACAAAATTTAATTATTCATTCAGTAGAAATAAATTATTAATTGAGCAGTTTATTCTGGCCAAGCCTTGCACTGCATTCCTCTATATAATAGTAAAATTTGAAATCCACATCCACTCCGATATCGATATTACACTTTTTATTTTGTTCACGTCGAAGTCAATACAGTTACGTGAAAGAGAGTGATACTTAAATGAAGATGTTGGCCTATAAATGTAACATAAGATAAAAATTGTTTCCTTGAGAAACTTTGATTAAAGGGTTTATGATTAATTTAAAACAGCTAAAATTTAAATTCTCGGTGAAGTACTTATGAGTGATGCGTTGCTTTATCATCTGTAAAATTGTCTACTAAGCACGAATGCTGTAGAATGAATAAAAAAGTACGACATAATATCACCCTTTTATTCTGCATTCACACAAAAGAGGATTTCTAGAAAATGACAATATTTTCTACTTCTTTCTGAATCAATATTATTCCCGTTCTCTTCTGAAAGTGCGTTTCCATCTTCCTCAATATGTCACCAGTCAAAAATTCTGTCATATACGTTAAATAAATTAATTGAATATTTATTGATATTTTTCACATCGGCTTCGTGATTAGAGAAATTTTTATTCCTAGACAATCCCCTAGGCCGAATTGCAGAATTTGTATTTTTAATAAGCTACATTTTTTCTCTTTTAAATTTTAAGCATCTTAAGTTTTTATTGAGATGGAAAGACACTGTAAAAATAGTTTCACTACGTTTCTATAATAAAAGCTCATAAGAGTCAAATATGTACAGAAACGAATGAAGGAAATATGAAAATAAAAGTACATTCGAAACTGATATAATTATTGCAATAAAATATTAAAGAGCAGGAATAAATTTTACCCAAATATATAGTATTTATACATAAACTTATACATTACTAGAAAATAATAAGCATTTAATATTTTTTCATTATTTAAATGACTTCTATATTGACCTGCCGATTTCAGCAGTCACCACTGATAATCTAATGTTATGGGCAACCTTTTAAATCTTTATGAAAAGCTTAGGGAATAAGATGTTTATTGTGTAAACAGAGCTACCACCTCGGTTTTCAATTTCGTATTACACTACTGGCCATTAAAATTGCTACACCAGGAAAGCGGCTCACCACACACGTGAAATTTGCATGACAGGTAGAACTTGCTGTGATATGCAAATGATTAGATTTTCAGCGCATTCATACAAAGCAGGTGACAGTAGCGACATCTACAATGTGTATAAAACCAGAGATTTGACAGCAGTTTTCTCATACTCAATTTCCGTTTCAACGTTGTTTTTGGCAAAGAAAGTTGTTGTAATGTCTCGTGTAAGAAGAAGAAATGCCTATCAGCACGTGTCTGACTTTGATCGAGGAAGGATTATAGCCTACCGGGATTGCGGTTTATGGTACCGCAATATTGCTGCTCGCGTCGGTCGAGACCCCATAACTGTTAGCAGAATATGGAATCGATGGGTTCAGGACAATCATACGGAACGTCATGCAGGATCTCAGCGACCCCCCCCCATCACTAACAGCAGAGAAGACAGAAATCTTATCCGCATGATCACAAGGGATCGTACAGCCACGTCACGAACCCTGAGTCGAGAAACGGAGTCATTTGCAAGGCAACAAGTTTCTGCTCGAAAAGTTCGACGACGTTTGCAGCAGCATGGATTGTCTGCACGGCGACCATGGCTTCTGCTACCATTGACGCTGCGTCACAGACAGGAGCGCCTTAAATGGTGTGATCAGCGACGAACCTGGACGCGGGAATGGCATCACGTCATCTTTACATATGAATCTCGGTTCTGTATACAGGACCATGATGGCTGCATCCGTGTTTGGAGGCATCGTAGAGAACGCGCATTGCCAGCTTGCATTGGACATCGCCATACTGGCCCATCTGCTGGAGTGATGGTATGGGGTGCCATTGGATACACGTCTCGATCACCTCTTGTTCACATTACCGGCACTTTGAACAGCAACCGTTACATTTCGGATGTGATAAGGTCCGTGGCTCTACCCTATCTTCGAGGCCTCCCTAATGTTTTGTTTCAACAGGATAATGCACGACCGCATGTTGCCCGTACTGTTCTGAACTTCCTTGATACAGAACAGGCTCGACAGTTACCCTGGCCAGCACGTTCTCCTGATCTATGGCCAATTGAAAACATGTGGTCAATGGTTGCCGAGCGATTGGCACGCCATCACTCACCATCCACTACTATCGATGAACTGTGGCATAGTGTTGAAGCTGCATGGATTGAGATCCCCGTGCATGCCATACAATCTCTGACTCCATGCCTAGATGGATAAATGCTGTTATTGCAGCCAGAGGTGGCTGCTCTGGGTACTGATTTCTCAAGATATATACATCCTAATTTCCTGTAATTCTAATCACTTGTTCTTTCCACTATAATGTATGTGTCCAATAAATATCGTTCTGTTATTTGCATTCCTTCTTGGTGTAGCAATTTTAATGCAGGGGGATTTTGTTTGGCGTGTGAAAACAGTTAAGAAAAATGTGGCCAATAGATGGCGCTGTACAGGCGGCTGTATGTTAATTACATGAATTCTGACATGAAGGATAATCAATTGTGACTGTAAGCTGAACGTTAAATCAGTTGTGCTATTGTAAGTCAGGCAGATGTTGTGGCACTCTTGGTGTAAAGCCTATTCATAGCGACAAGGGGGTGCCACATCAAATAGGAAAAAATCGGTTTTTAATTGCCCTGCGGCCAAAAACCATAGAAAAAGTCAACAATAATTCGGTTTTTAGTTGTCCTTAGGCTTCTTCAAGAAATTTTCAATATGGTGTCCACTATTTTCTGTTAGGAGGTGTAAACGTAAAATGGTATTTTCCACAGCAGCTTGGAGTGTATCAGGGCTGATGTTGTTAACGTGCTGAGTAATGCGGCATTTCAAATCAGCTAAGGTGTTTAGTGAAGCACTCTACACAACATTTTTCTGAAATCTCCAGAGCCAAAAGTCACAGGGAGTGATGTCCGGTGATCGTGGCGGCCAGGGATTTGGAAAATGTCGGCTGATAATACGGTCATTTCCGAAATGGCGTTGCATCACCATAGACAATTAACGAGAATTCAAGCTACTCAGCATTTTATACAAGACGTTAATTTGCATGTAACCATCTGTGCAGCGCCATCTATAGGCCATTTTTTTCCTAATTTTTCCCTCGCCAAACAAAATCCCCCCTTTTGAAATACATTCTAGTGAAATTTCAGGGTCTTTCTGACCAGTGGTTCTTTTTTTAAAGTGTTTTTAAATTTGTAGTTTATTTATGATCACCCTATATATATATATATATATATATATATATATATATATATATATATATATATATATATATATATATATATATATATATATATATATATATATATATATATATATATATATATATATATGTATATATATATTTATATATACGCTGATGATTTGGTGAAAGGAGAATTTCACCAAATTCACAGAAGATGAAATTTATTTAGTTTCGCGCAGTTCGCCCATTTGTTGTCAGGTGACTACTACAAAAATTCAATATATTATTTGGATGAAAATTAAATTATAAATTCTTAACGTCCTTTTAAAAATCGCTTGAAATTACAGTGGAGTACCTATAGGTAATAAAATTAAATGGAATATCTTCATATCGCCTTTCTGACAGCCGAACTTGCAGCCGAATGATTTGTGCTCTTTCTTACGGTTCAACAGTTTGTGCGTTTAGATCCCACCTTTCTGATGGATTTTTTAGTGCTTCGGAATGTAATTCATATTCAAATGAAGATACGTGCAGTTTTTTTCATTAATTACAGTTGCGTGATATAATTTATACATCGCCAATTAAGTTTGAAACGTGAAGACATTTTAAATATTTGAAAATTGAAATTAATTTAGATATTTCTTAAGAATATATCATATTGCTTGCATGTTATCGTCACGAATTTCATTCCTTACTAGTTATATTGAATAATTCTACTTCCTGTAGTAGTCCGATTGGAATGAATCACTTTTTAAGAATAAAAATACAGTTTTAAACAAATAAAAATTTTCTTTGTTTACAAATATCACATGATCGATTCGATGTCCTGAGCTCAATGAAAGGAATAAGCACCGCCTTCTTAAACTTATAGTTTATGCTTTTATTCCAATAACTGAAAACTTTTAAGTTAAATATCCCTAAAACAACATCCAGCTATCTGCCACTCCCCCTCTCTTCCACAAGATCCCTACTGCCTGCTCTGTAGCTTCGAATACAATTAAATCCTCACCGCAATATAATATGCAAACAATAATGGTTGAAATGCAACGTCAAGTTTCTAATGTCAAGAACAGCTTCTTAGTTCATTAATAAAGTCAATAATATCAGGGTAACAAATAACGCTTATACCTAATTTGAACACAATTATGTCATGGAACTCAAACCTAAAATGGATGAACTGCTGATTTTATCGAATAGGATCCTGACGCCATTGGAATTCAAGAAATTGCAATTTATGTAAAAAGTCAAGTTAATTTTGCTGGTTTTAACTTTTAAAATTTTTAAAATTCTTCAATCTACTTATATTGCACTAATTAAAATGTTATGGTAATAAGTTCTATATACAAGCCACCTATAAATTTACTTCATATAACGAATTACTTGAATTAAAGAAATGCTAGCCCTGCATTTTTCCGTTTTGGTGACTTTAATTGTAAACATCCTTGCTGAAATCCTCATTGACATGCTAATAGATATGGTTTACTTCTCCACAATTTTACTGACAAGAATAATATCAATATGATTGCTCCGAACAAACCTACAACAATGAATCAATCATTAACATTGCACTTTCCTATAAGAACACTCTTTTCCAAGCTCGTTATGTTTCTGAAAATTATCCAGTCATTTTTGACATTCGCCCGTATAATGTTCTGCCCTCAAACCTTCGTAATCATACAGTTACCAACTGGGACAAACACTGAGAACATAAAAACTCCAACATCTCTGGAAATCCTACTATTAAAACAAGAAAAGATACTGAAGATTCTATTGCCAATCTTGAATATAAAATCAATATTTCAACAGATGTTTCTTTTAGCAGCACTTTTAAATCTATTTCTCATCCACACTATAGTATCCAGCAAGATATTAAAAATTTAATAAAAACCAAAAATCGAAAAAAAAGTTTTGGGAAAATTCAAGTGATCCTAAGGCAATTAAAGGAATTTCAAAGAAGTTTTGAAAATTCTCTATTTAAATTCCGAAATGTCAGTTGGACTGCCTTTTTGGAATCATACTTCATCCGGAAGACAACTCACTATACACAATGGTTAGAGGAATTGAAAATAATGATCACACTCTTCCCCCTATCAATAGCCCGCATGGTGTCGTTTATAAGACTAAAGTTTAAGCAAATATTTTTGCTGAAAATTTATATGACGTTCTTCAAGTTAATTCATGAATGTTACGTTAAATATATGAATATCAACGCTTTTTTAGGTTTATATATATATATATATATATATATATATATATACACACACACACACACACACACACACATATATATATATATATATATATATATATATATATATATATATATATATATATATATATATATATATATATATATATATATATACGAGAGAGACAGAGATTTATTTTTATATTTTATTTTTTGCTTAGTATATAAAAAGAAAAGGTAAAAGCGATTAGCTCCAGGTACTCCGTAAACTGTGAACCAGTTAACAACACTCATCAGCTGAAATATCCATACTACATGATTAATCGTCATTAAAATTTCTACAGGAGGACTTTAGCTTAGAATCAGATCAATATATATATATATATTCTCTCTATAGGTCTACGTCAAATCATGGAGATTTCAGAAAGTTGACCAGTTTTACATATGTGATGAGAGTAGAAAAATATTTATGCTATTATAGCTGTTCTATTTCTCAAAAAATGTTAATAAGTATTCATGTAATGTTATAATTTTCTTCAACGTATTTTGTAAGGAATTGTTTTTTAAATTTTGATTTCATTTGTTCTTGAATGTGTGTATTGTGTCATCAGATGTGATATCTCATAAATTTTATATGATAAAAAAATTTTGCTTACCGCCAGTAAATATTAAAAATTTTAAAATGTGTGTTAAATCACAAAGAAACTTTTTCACACATTATCATTATCATAATGGCTATATAGATATTAGAGTCATTCGAATAACCGATTTTCCAAAATTTGATTGTATTCTAGGAAATATGAACTACCCACAGATATCAAAAAATATTCTAGATAATATTTGTTTACTTAAATATAACCTTTCGTACTTGGGAATATTAAGCTACATAAAAATAAAAACAAGTATAATATAAAATTATCTTGAAATACTCACCAGTTATTTATGGAAATAAATTTATTCAATAAATAAAAACAATAGTTTTACTACGAGAGGTTTATCAGGTGTTAGTGACTGTTACTAACGGCTATATACATATATTTAAAAAATATATGTAATGCTGTTATATATAAACATGTAAGGTTTGGATTGTTTGTCTATAAGAATACTCCTGCTTCCTTCTTTTAAGGAAATGTTTCGAGTCGTGTTTCAAGTGAATGGAATGAAAGATGATGAGTAGGAGGAGTCATGAGAAGTAGAAGGGAGGAGTCAGGGTGAGAGGATATTCTTGTGTTAATTTAAATCGTGTACCATATTTTCTTTTATAAGGAAGCATTAATTTGTCGAAGAAATTATTTTCTTTAAAGCTTCTTTTACGACAATAAGATACAGTATATTTTTACTAAATTAAATGTAAAACTAGGAAAATTTGTATTACTATAGATTCCGTTATGTAAATGTAATAACTGTAAAATTAAAAGTACTTCAAGAGATAATTAATCGCGCGAATAACAGATTCATTTATAATAAAATGAAGTAGAGACTTTTACTAATATTAGTTAAGAATATTTGATTAATATAAATAAAAGGAAGTGGCTGACACATTTTCTACTTTTATAGAAGAATCATTGTGATCAAAAGATTCTTTAAGGAGCTGTATTTGTTACAAGATTAGTTCAGTACAAGTTAATCATATACATAGAGTAGGAATAGAACCAGTCCTAATTTACTGCATTGTGGAACTCCATTTGTTATAGTTTTAGGTGAGGTTTTTTTCCTGATTTAGTTAAACAATATAGGTTCGGTTTGTGAGGTAGGACTGTATTAATTTAATCAAGAAGATTGGAAATTTAAGGCTGATAAGTTTTTAAATTAGTCCTTCTATCCATACTCTATCGAAGGCTTTTGCAACATCCAGCATACCTGCTGCTGTTTAGCCGTAAATGAATCCCTCGTATATGTATTCTGAAATCCTAAGTATTTGATGTGTCGAGTGTTAAGCTCTAAAATCGAATTGTTAATTTATTATATGTTTTTTTTTCAATGAATTTAGTTTTAAAATGTGTTCTGTTATTTTACTGAGTGTACAAAGTAGGATGATAGGTCTGTAGTTCGCTGATTTATAAATTTAGATTTTTCCCTGGTTTGTGGGTAAGGGTCCAAAAATTGCAGTTTTCCAGCATTTTGGGAAGTAATTTAATTTTAAGATGTAATTAAATGATAATTGTTAAAATTTATGACATATTTTTAGGGGTGATATTTTTAACCATTTTATTTGTAATATTGTCTTGTCCAGGGAACTTGCCATTTTTCAATTTTTTGATGCTTGTGATAATTTCTTAAGATGTAATTGAGCCTGTGTATTTATTGTAAGTGCATTTTTGGAAATTATTTAGTGTTTTTGATGGATCTTTCTGTATTGATGTCTGTGTTGGTGTTGGTGTTGTTGTTAAAATGGATATGGAATTGATTAGCTATTAATTCAATTTTATCTTTTGTGGTATATTGAGTACCATAATGTTCAAGGTTAAGAATTTTTGGTATTGAGATTTTAATTTTTTTTTTTTTTTTTTTTTTTTTGTGGCCTTCCAGAGGGATCCACTTTTTGCTTGTAGGTTTTCAATATACTCTTCCCAGTTTTTCTGATTATATTGATAGAGTTCATTTTTAATTTGCTGATTAATTTGATTTAATGATTTTTTATCATTACGGATTATGGTTTTTTGGTAATTTTTTTCTAATTTTATTTTTGTGCTTTATTAATTTCAAGATTTCAGGTGGAGGGGGTAATTTTTTAATTGGAATTTCTTGGAAAGATTTTTGATATGATTTGTGCGTGTTTGTGGGAAATTGATTATTCTGTCATCCAATTCCTTTTCAGTTTTGATGGTATTAAAATTTAATTGCATGGAGTTTAATTCTTTTCTAAATTCAATCCAATTTGTTTTGGTACAAGTTGGGGTAGGTGTAGGTTGTATGTTGGTTTCGAATTTATAATTTTTACTGGTAAATGGACTGATTATAATTCATTAAGTGTGATAGTGTTTGTAATGACTAGGGGTTAGATTATGATACCCTTAGGGTATCATAATCTAAAGTCCTACCTAGGACATAATTTTTAAGGATGCTGTGAATCTACTTAAGTCATAAAATCCACTAGAAGAAAGGCGTTCTTTTCTGTAAAATGTCAAATCAGCGGATGAACAGAGTATCAAATACTGAGATATTCTTCCCTCGTGTTTGCAGTACGAATTATTTAAATATTATCAATTAGCAGCCGAATGATTAGCCCTATTTCTTTCGGTTCAACAGTTAGTGCTCTTAAATCCCACCTTTTTAGTGGATTTTTTTAGTGGTTCGGAATCTAGTTTATATTCGAATGAAGATACGTGCAGTTTTTTTCATATATTACAGTTGCGTGATTTAATTTACATACCGCTAATTAAGTTTGAAACGTGAAAACGTTTCTAAATAAACAAAATTGATTTCAAATATTTGAAAATTGAAATTAATTTAGATATTTCGTAAGACTAAATCATATTGCTTGCATATTATCGTCACAAATTTCAATTCATACTAGTTACTAGCATTTTTCCACTGAATTTCTGGTTGTTCTGTAACTCAGCAAATACTTAGAGTTTGCTAAAAAAAATCCTAGAATTTACCTAATTGAAATTTCTTAATTTAGAAAATAATTTCAGTTTCAAGTAATCGGATATTTGAAACATAACTGTTTTATTAGCTGCTTTTTTAAGAGAGAAAGAAATTTTTCATTTGAATTTAAGATTTCATTAAGATTGAAAAGACAAAAAGAATTTTGTATTTTTAAAGATATTTATTATGAAATTAATAAGAAATTTATTTTAAGAGAAAAAAAGTGAATGTATACTTTTTTCATAATTAATTTTAAAATATTATATTGTTGCGTAGATGAAGTGAATGTAGTAAAAAAAAATGGAAACGAAAGTGCTCAAAATTAAATCAAAATTTTATTATTTTAATCAGTTCCTACCCATATACAATTTTGGAAGGCCCGCAGAAAATTGGGAACTGAAATTTACATAATTAACTTTTATTAACAAAGAAAATAGAAATAAATTTTTAGATAATTTGTTTCGCTTGCTTTTGAACCCGCACTTTCTGGTTCACGAGTCCGCTGCTTTACCGACTGAGTCACGAAGTCCTTGATCGGGAGGAATAAATTTCGCTACATATCTGTCCTCTTTAGGCGTTCCGCTGCAATCTTGTTTGGCTCTTTGTAGCAGGTCTCCTGGAAGTAGGCATCCCTTCATCATCGAATAGTCTTTTTGGAGCAAGATTAGGTTTTAATCTTGGTACATGCACGACGTCTTGTGAATTTCGACGCCCTCTTTTTCGTTCCTCACTTTCTACTGCATATGTGACGTCAGACAGTCATCGTGTTACTCGATAATATCCGAAGTAACGTCTCACCAGCTTTTCGGATCTTCTTCTTCTACAGGTTGGGTTTGTATGTCATTGGCACCTCTGCTTTAATCAGCATTTTGTACCACTAACTCCAAATCCAATGTTTCCTAGTTCCAGTTACTCGGGTCACCCACTTTATTAATATAGTCCGATAAACCTTTAATGGAATCTAGGTGTAACTCTCTAGTATGGATGATGCCTAAAGAAGTTAATCTAGGGAGGGCAAGAGCCTCACATTCGTAAATGATATGCTCTGCCGTTTCCTCTTGCATATGACATTTTCTGCAGATAGGGTCTTGCTGAAACAGTCCCATTTTATGGAGCTTTTCGGATACTCCTACTTTCCGTACCGGGGTATAGACCCATACTAAATCCCCGATACTGTAGTTGACAGGTCGATGCCTCTCGTCTTATCGGCATTTATCTATAGCTTGTGCTTCGCGGATATGGAGTTTTGCTAGTTGTCTAGCTTCCTCAGCCTTGGTAATCAGATGATGCACATAACTTTCGTTAGAAATTTCGTTATTAGATTGGAAAATGATATCAAGAGGAGTCTGGATATCTCTGCCATGAACGAGAAAAATGGGCTAAATCCCATGGTGTCTTGCTTTGCTGAATTGTACGTAAAAGTCACAAAGGGTAGTATGGTATCCCAATTTTTTTGCTCAACGTCTACGTACATAGACAGCATGTCCGCCAGTGTTCTGTTGAACCTTTCTGTCAATCCATTGGTCTGCGGATGGTAAGCGGTCGTCAGAAGATGTGACTGGTTAACATTTTTAACAATATTGGATAGAAAGTTACGTCCTCTATCACTTATCATTTCTTTGTACCAATATTGTTAACTGCTTTTTGCCGAATGAACATTTGTTAGAATTTAGCGTTAACCCCGCTCCTTGAATGCATTTTAGAACTTTTCTCAAGCGCATTTGATGTTCTCCGAATTCTGGTGCGTACACAATTATATCGTCTAGATAACAGAGAAAAATATTCCACTTTAGGCCTCTTACTACTGTGTCCATCATCCGTTCGGACGTAGCGGGGGCATTACATAGCCCGAAAGGCATAACTTTAAATTCATAAGGCCCATTTGATATCATGAAGGCTTTCTTTTATCTTTGTCATCAACTTCTATTTGCCAGTAGCCTGATTTTAGGGATATACATCCTTTTTGGTTATCTTGTTCAATCTTCTATAATCGACACAGTAATTCCCCATTTTTCTTCTACACAAGCACGACTGGAGATCACCATGGGCTATTTGACGGCTGTATCACATCTTCTCTTAGCATTCACTGCACTTCTTTAACAATCACGCGTCTTTCGATGGTTGATACACGGTAAGGTCTTTGCTTCATTGGTGCGTTGCCACCTGTATCAATTTTGTGTCTCACTGAATCTGAACTACATCTAGATTTTCTAAAATTTCGCTTAAAATCAAAAATGTCACTAAATTTTTCTAGTAGGTTCCATAGTTCGTCTTCCTCAGCATTGGTTAGATCAGAATCAAGAATTTCTTTTAATTGCTCACGAGTTACCCTTTTTCTGGACTGGTGTCCGTCGGAAGTTTCTTGCACTTTGTCACTCAGGGAACAGATAACGTCATTTGCTATTGTCGTGAAAAAGCCTATATTCATCCCTTTCGGTATCATTTGGGTTCGTCGGGAAAAGTTTGTTACCCACACTTTACAACAGCCATTCTCAATGCCGACAATTGAAGCTGGTACAGATAATTCTTTTTCGTACCTCAGAACTTTACTACCGACAATCATAGTTGCATTTACTTCCTACACTGTTTCATTCAAAGCAGATATTTATCTTTAAGTTGAGTTAGCTTCAAATAGGTAATCCGATGCGGCACTTAAAGACCACTTTGATTCGTTTGAGACTGAGTGGCATGGAAGGATTTCAGAAAATTGGAGCTCTTGATATCCACAATCGATAACGGCATCGGTGTCACGGTGAGGAAAAAGGAAAGATGATGAGTAGGAGGAGTCGGGGTGCGATAATATTATTATGTTAATTTAATTCGTGTACCATATTTTCTTTTTTTAAAGAAGCATTGATTTGTCGAAGAACTTATTCTCTTTCAAGCTGTTTTTGTTACAATAAGATATAGTTTATTTTTACTAAATTAAATGAAAAACTAGGAAAATTTGAATTACTATAGATTTAGTTATGTAAATGTAATAACTGTAAAATTAAAAGTACTTCAAGAGATAATTAATCTCGCGAATAACAGATTCATTTATAATAAAATGAAGTAGAGACTTTTACTTATATTAGTTAAGAATATTTGATTAATATAAATAAAAGGAAGTGGCTGACACATTTTCTTCTTTTATAGAAGAATCATTGTGATCAAAATATACTTTAAGGAGCTGTATTTGTTACAAGTTTAGTTCAGTACAAATTAGTTATTCACATAGAGTAGAAATAGAACCAGTCCTAATTTACTGCATTGTGGAACTCCACTTGTTATAGTTTTAGGTGAGGTTTTTTTTCTTATTTAGTTAAGCAATATAGGTTCTGTTTGTGAGGTAGGACTGTATTAATTTAATCAAGCAGATTGGAAATTTAAGGCTGTTAAGTTTGTAAATTAGTCCTTCTATTCATTCTCTATCGAAGGCTTTTGCAACATCCAGCATACCTGCTGCTGTTTAGGCGTAAATGTATCCCTCGTGTATGTATTCTGAAATCCTAAGTATTTGATGTGTTGAGTGTTAAGCTCTAAAATCGAATTGTTAATTTATTATATGTTTTTTTTTTCAATGAATTTAGTTTTAAAATGTGTTTTGTTATTTTACTGAGTGTAGAAAGTAGGATGATAGGTCTGTAGTTTGCTGATTTATAAATTAAGATTTTTCCCTGGTTTGTGGGTATGGGTCCAAAAATTGCAGTTTTCCAGCATTTTGGGAAGTAATTTAATTTTAAGATGTGATTAAATGATAATTGTTAAATTTATGACATATTTTTAGGGGTGTGATTTTTAACCATTTTATTTGTAATATTGATATTTATATGTAATATATCATTTTATGTTATGTAATATTGATATGATATGTAATATATCATTTTATATGGATATTTCAGAAAGTTGACCAGTTTTACATATGTGATGAAAGTAGAAAAATATTTATGGTATTATAGCTGTTCTATTTCTCAAAAAATGTTTATAAATATTCATGTAATGTTATATTTTTCTTTAACATACTTTGTTAGGAATTGTTTTTTTAAATTTTGATTTCACTTGTTCTGGAGTGTGTGTATTGTGTCATCAGATGTGATATCTCATAAATTTTATGATAAAAAAAATTGTTTACGCCAGTAAATAATAAAAATTTTAAAACGTGTGTTAAATCACAAAGAAACTTTTTCACACATTATCATTACCGTAATGGCTATATAGATATAATAGTCATTCGAATAACCAATTTTCTAAAATTTGATTGTAATCTAGGAAATATGAACTACACAAAAATATGAAAAAATATCCTAGAGATAATATTTCTTTAATCAAATATAACATATCGTATATGGGAATATTAGGCTACATGAAAATAATAAAAGGTATCATGTAAAATTATATAGAAAATACTTACCTGTAAATAGAAATAAATTTATTTAATAAATAAATACAATACTATATGTTTATAAAAGGAATACTGTCAAAATCAGTTTTGATGTTTAAGGCTATGTATATATGAAATATATGTATAGCTGTTATATGTAAGATTATTCCTGTTTTCTCCCTTTAAGGAAATGTTCATATTCGTGTATTAAATGCTAGTTCGGCTTGGCTCAGCTGGGTTGGAGGTTCCGGGGACCCTCACCCTCTTCTGTAGCTGAGTTCTGATCTGGCATATTTGGTTAGGGTTTCTTAAGGGGCGTGGTTAACTTTTGGAACTAGCTGAGTTATCTCTGAGTCGATTTTACTACGTTATAATTAATTTTTTATTAATTTGCTGATATTTATTTTAATATTAATTGATAGTTTATTTCTTGAATTTAACAATTATTTAATATTTTAACTAGTGCAATTTGTTAGTATTAATTGTTTGTTAGTTAAACTTTGTACATATCTACAGTAAAGCTGCGCTCTGATTGGCTGATGCCAGTTTTAGATGAAAAATTGTATTTTCCAAGTCCTTTTAGAGATTTGGAGTAAAATAACATTAATTTGTTAGTATATTAGATGTTAGTAAATTAATTTATTTAACTATATACAATTATTTTCTTTGCTTTTTTTTGTATATATTTTTTTATTATTTTATCATATATACACATATTTTTCCTTTTTTTCTTAATTTTATTTAGTACATTTCCTTATAAATACAATAAATTTTAAATTCTAGTTTAATCATTGGGGTTAGTATTATTAATTTGCACTTGTTACATTAGTTTGAGCATGAGAGGGATTTGGACAATATCTAAGTAATGATCTGGGTCTCATTCAGTTTTCAGGGTTAAATGCGTCATAAGACGGAAGTTCAATGATGGTCGAATTATTTGTTAAGTTACTATTTTTATATAAGTTGTTCATAATTTTTGCGAAGAATTCTCTTATGGTGGGAATTTTGAATTCCTCTCTGATTTTTTTGTTTCGGTAATACCATGGACTATTAGTAATTTTTCTGATTGTAGCATTTTGTAATTTTTCTAGTTTGTCTAATTTTGAGTCGTGGGTGTAGCCCCAGAGTGGGCAAGCGTATGAGATTAGGGGTCTGAGATACGCTTTGTAGATGAGCACTTTATTTTCAATGGAGAGTTCAGAATTGTTTTTTAGAAGTGGGTATAGTGATGCTCTTATTTGTTTGAATTTGCTGGTAATTGTCGTAATATGCTTGTTCCATGTTAACTTTCTATCGAAAGTTACTCCTAAATATTTGCATTCTGCTGACCAAGGTATGGGTGAGTTATTGATGAATACATTTTCAGTTGGGGGGTATTTTTTTTCTTGTAAAAAGGATAGCAGTACTTTTTTCAGTATTTATTGCGATTTTCCATTTGGTTGAACCACAGCTCTAACTCTTTTAGGTGAGTGTTTAGTGATTTAATTATGTAACTTATAAACGGACTTTCTGTTAGAATGAAAGTGTCGTCCGCAAATAAGTGTAATGAAGTAAGCTTCGAGTGGGGGATGTCATTTATATATATTAGGAAAAGTCTAGGGCCCAGTTTTGATCCCTGGGGAACACCTGCTTTTATCAATTTTCTGTTTGAATATGTGTGGTTGATATCCACTCTGAAGCTGCGACCTGTTAGGTACGAAATTAGTAATTTAATTAGTGAGTCGGGAAGACCAATCTTAATTAATTTGTAAATGAGTCCCTCAATCCAAACTCTGTCGAAAGCTTTAGCAATGTCAAGTGATACAGCACCAGTTGTGTTGCGTCTTTTAACGAAATTTTTTGTGATTATTTCACCTACTCTTAGAAGTTGGTGTGTGGGGGAATGTTTCATTCGAAATCCATGCTGTTGTGGAATTATAATGTTGTTATTTTCTAGATGTGTGTCCAGCCTTTTTAAAATAATGGCTTCTGTGATTTTACTAAGAGTAGGTAGTAGGCTTATTGGCCGATAATTAGTTGGAATGTGGTGGTCCTGCTTAGGCTTAGGTATGGGAATTACTGATGCTGTTTTCCATGATGTGGGGAAGTGAGAGTGTTTGAGTATGGCATTGATCAGGTTGGTAAATTTGTAAATTGTTCTTAATGGCATTTTTTTAATCATTTTATTAGATATTCGATCAATGCCTGGTGCTTTGTCTATTTTAGTTTTGTGTATGTGGCTAATAACTTCCGAGGGAGTGGTGGGAGGGATCTCAAGTGTGTGTATTCTGGAGAGATAATGTAGGATTGTGTTTTCAACCAATTTTTCGGTTGAGCGTACTGATATTTTATTTGGAATGAATTGCTTTACAAAGCTGTTTGCAATTACTTCCGCTTTTTCTGGGTCTGTGTAATTTAGTCCATTTGGGCCCTGGATGGGCGGGACTATGTGTGTTTTGGCTTTGAACATACCGACGAGTTTCCAAATGGAGTTGTCGTGGGTACTCGATGTTCTTAGTTTATCTCTCCATTGTGCTTGGTTGTGAGTTTTGAGCTAGGTTCTAAGTTTATTATTAAGTTTATTATATAGTTATTTAATGCTAGGATCTCTAGTCTCTTGATAAAGTCTTCTAGTTCTATTTTTTTCCTTTTTTAACTCGCGGAGCTCCTTGGGGAGAGAGGGGAGTGAGTGGGGTTTAAACGGCTTCTGTGATTGGCTGTGCGCTGCAAGCACCTCTTCTGTGAAAATTTTGGTTCCTGCATCTATGTGCTCTGGTGTAATTAAGGTGTTTAAATTAAATGGAATTTTATTTAAGTTATTTTTGTATTTTACCCAATCCGTGGTGGTGTTTGGAGGGGGTGTAGAATTTTTAATATTAGTGTTGAACTCGATCATGATTGGGTTATGATCTGAGCTGAGTTCTGTGAGATCATTAATTTTAAATGGGTATTGTATTCCCCTCTTGATTGCAATGTCAATAAAGGTGCCATTTATCTGGCCAAAATGAGTGGGTGTAGGTGGGGCATGGATCGTTAGATCGGCTTTAAGAGCAAAAGATCTAATTATATTTCCAGTTTTGTTGTTTTAGTGGCAGTTCCATGCCCTGTGTTTAGCGTTGAGGTCTCCACATATTAGAATGTTGTAGTTTATTGCTAGCAAAATTTCTAAGTCCATATTAATATAGTTATATTTTGGCAGTGGTTTTATATAAGTTGAGCATATGGTAATATGTGGAAGTGAAGGAATAGTCAAGGTGACTATAGTCGCTTCGATTGTTTGTAGTGTGGGTGTGGCTACGTGGTGGTGTGGAATAGAGCGTTTTACATAGATGCAGGTACCTCCGCTAGGCCTAATAGAGCTGAATTTTCTGTCATTCCGATAAACTTCATAATTAGCAAGTTTGATTTTAATTGGGGGGGGGGAAGCATAGTTTCCTGTATTAAGATTATATCCGGGGAGTGCTCATCGACAAAAAGACGAAACTCATCTACCCTGTTTCTCAACCCACAGGCGTTCCAAGAGCAAACTAGCAGATCAGATTTTGTGACAGACATATTATGGTTTTGGGGTATCCTGGAAATACTCCGCTAGAACGAAGAATTTATCGGTTACTGTTGTTTTAGATTTTAGTTCGTTTAGCAGGTTTTTGATGTTTATTCCCTTAAATATAGTTCTTATTTCTTGCATGACTTGACCAATATCGGTGAATTCAGAGCTGCTCAATGTGCTCTGTTGGGGGGGAGTAATTGTGGGCGGGGCTTGGGTAGTTGCTGGCTGAGCTGCATTAGCGTATGTGAAATTGGGTCTGACATAGCTTTGTTGGATATTTTCTCTATTTTTAGTAATTTTTGGCTTAGGTTTCGTGTACTAAATGAATGGGTTGAAAAAGGAAAAATGATTAGTAGGAGGAGTCATAAGTAGTAGAAGGGAGGAGTCAGAGTGAGAAGATATTATTATGTTATTTTAATTCGTGTACCATATTCTTTTTTAAACAAGCATTAATTTGTGGAAGAAACTATTCTCTTTCAAGCTGTTTCTGCTACAATAAGATATAGTATATTTTTATACAAAACTAAATGAAACACTAGGAAAATTTGAATTACTATAGATTTAGTTATGTAAATGTAATAACTGTAAAATTAAAAGTACTTCAAGAGATAATTAATCGCCCGAATAACAGATTAATTTATAATAAAGAGAAGTAGACTTTTATTTATATTAATTAAGAATATTTGATTATTATAAATAAAAGGAAGTGAGTGACACATTTTTTACTTTTGAAGAAGAATCATTGTGATCAAAAGATTCTTTAAGGAGCTGTATTTGTTACCAGTTTAGTTCAGTATACCTTTGAGTAAAGTAAATTAATAAAGAAGTGAAAAATATAAGTTTATTGAGTGAATCAAAGTATTATGTTATTCAAATATTGTAACAGATATTTTGCTTTAGGATACGCGTGTTAACCATGAGAATTTCTTTGAATATTTAAGAGAAGATCAATTGTTCATTAGTATAATGTAAATATGTACATATATCACTGTTTTAATGAATTTTATTACCATATTGTCTTATTTTTAAGAAGCATCCTGAAGATGATGAAATGATTCTTTATTAAAATATCATGCTGTGATTTGAAATAAGAATAATCTCAATAAATTTAATTTAAAAAGGGCAAAATATTAAATAATCAAAATTAAATTCTTAAACATAATCACCGAAAACATCATTGTTGATAGACATGATAATTTTTTTCATTGTACTAGTTTTCTTATTTAAAAGAAATTTAGTTGTGTTTAACATATATAGAGAATATTCGTATGTAAAATAGTTTTGAGTAAAATTTTACCTTATTTTAAAGCTACTCAAATCATTATTAATAATCCTATTGCTTTTAAATGGAAACACTGATGCTGTGGGCAGTGAAGTGTTTCATTTTAAGCGCTTTTTTCAAAAATTCAAAACAAGAATTTTGATTCTAAATTAAATGAAAAATAGGAAAATATCTTAATTTACTATGATTAGAAATTGGTAATAAAGTGACTGAGACAGTGTTTCTTGAAAAGACACACATTACACTTTGCATTTTCTTTGCCATAATCTTCTAGTATAAATGAAGAATAATTGCTTTTCTAATATGAAGAATGTTTAATATATTGTAATGATATGGAGTAGCATATTTTTTTATTTTATTGCAAACTCTTTGGAATGATCAAATAACTCAATGTGAAGTTGATTTTATTACAGTTTCAAATGTAAGTATACTATTAAACTAAATTATATAAAAATGAGAAAAATATTAATTTTCTTTGAATTCAAACATGTAAATAAAATAACTTTAAAAATAAGTTTTCTTCGACAAGACGGATGTAATCCAATGTAATTCCATTTTGTATTAACATCTTATATAAATGATGATGAAGAATATTATATAAATATAAATACAATTCTGTGGAATATTTTCTTATTTTAAAGATCAATTCTAGTGATTTCCAAATGACTGTCTATATAGCTGTTTCTGCTGCAATGTTAAGTAAGTATATTCTCACTCCTTTATGTGAAAAATGATCACAATCTGTAAACTGTCTGTTAAAATGTTTATGTAAATTTAATGATTGTGAAAGCTAGTCATCTTTGCGATGATACATGTTACCCATACGAATTTTATTGTAATAGCCTTCATATTTAAACAAAGTCATATTTTGTTAATCATATAAGTAGTATTATTAGGTAAATATATAAATGGATTTGAGTAAAATTTTCCCTTACTTTTAAGCAGCATCCTTGAGGTGATAAAATGATTTTCTAGAAAACTGCTTAGCTATTATGAAAAATGAGAAACTTCGTACAAAATAAAATGAAAAATGGTCAGAAATCTTTATACATTCAAAATTAAAATATGCAAATATATTCACTTTAACAATTTGGCTTTCTTCAGAAAACACAGCTTGCCTTTTATGAATTTTATCTAAATAGTAGTCTTCATGTTTTAATGAAGCTTACATGTACATGCCACATTAGGAGCATTCTTTATTAAATGAATCGCGAACAATATTTTCTTTTAGTTAATACTAAATGAGTCTATTACTAAGTTAAAAGCAAAATGACAAAACACTTAATTTAAGTTTAATTGAATTGCAAACTGTAAGATTGTAAATACAATTCTCTATTTGAAAAATTTCTCATTCCTTTGAATTTCATTGAAACATTCTTTTTAATTAAGAAAACATTAGTGTTTGTCATATAAAGACTAATTTAATGTAAATTTAAATGAATTGAAGCAATATTTTTTTCTTATTTAAAAGGAGGACCCTTGTACTCAATACGGCTTATAAATTTTCTCTTTCAAAGTAAAGGTCTTGATTGCTGTTATAAATAAAGTTATTTTAACTATTTTTTGCTACAAGGAAAAACAAAGATATTCTTATAAATTAAATGCAATATCAGCATAATCTTAATTTACTCTAAATTGAATTACGTAAATAAAATATTCGTAAAAATTAGCTTCTTTTGGGAATACAAATGTTACTTATGAGAATTTTTTTCTTTCTACTTGTCTTAATGTTTAAATGAAAATAAATTGTGTGAATCAAACTAATGATGCGATTATGTAAAAATGAAATCTGATACCATAATCTGTTATTTTAAGGATACATTCTGTTGTTGACCAAATAATTTTCTAAGAAGCTCTTTTGCTACACTTATAAATAAGAATATACTTTCTAAACTGAATTGAAAATTAGCAAAATTTTTATTTATATTGAATTCAATTATAAAATATAATTACTAAAGCAGTTAGTCTTCCATTAAAAGACACATCTTGGCCATGAGAATTTCATTTTGATTTTCATATTTTAATGAACATAAATGTTGGTTGTCATAAGAAGAATAGTCTTATATAAACTTAAAAGATTTTTAATTCCATATTCATTTATGTAAAAAAGCATACTCAATTCAGAATCAAGGCTTTCTTACTTTCGATACAAATCTCTTTTTGCTGTTGATGATAAATGCATTTATATTACAAAGTGAATGCTTCAATGCGAAATAGGAACATTCATAATTAATTTTATGAAACTTTTGCACCTCTTCATTTACTCTGAATAAAATGACGTATGTATAAGGAGTTTAAAAGTATACTTGCTTGAGAATACAAAAGATACCAATGAGAATATTTCCTTTGTAGTAATTTTATAATTTAAATGAAGTTATATTGTTTGTAACATATAAAGGATATTCTTATGTAAATTTAAATGCAATTTTTTGCTATATTCCATTATTTTTAAGAAGTATGCTATAATTTTCAAATTATGATTTGTATATCTGTTTTTCTTCAACTCTAAATAAGAAAATTCTTACATAATTTTTAAAAAATATGAAAATATAAATTCACATGAAATTCATTTAGAAAATAAAATAAATGTAGCAGTATTCCTCAGAACACACATATCATTAAATGTTAAAGTTTCCTATTTTTTAAATGAAGATTAATATTGTTCATCACATAAAGAATATTCTTATGTAAATTTAAATGACTTTTATTATGATATTGTCTTATTTAAATAAAGCATCCTGACACTCAATTCAGGATCTAGTTATTCACTTTGAATGTGTATACCTTGATGCTGTTGACGATAAACAGATTTTAATACAGAATGTTTTTCTACAAAGCGAAAGAAGAGTATTCTTATTCAGTGAAATAAAAAATGAGCTTATTTTTTTATAATATTCCCTGAATTCATTTCCATTGATATAGTAATTGTTAAAAATTAGCTTTAGCTTTATTGCAGAAAGCAAATGTTATTTATTTGGAATTTTTCTTTGTAACAGATTTTATATTTAAAAGATCATATGTGTATATATTATAAAGAATAATTTATGTTAATTTAAATCATGTACCATACTCTCTTATTTGGAAGAAGCATGTTGCCGATCATATTATTCTTGTTAATGCTGTTTTCGCTACTATGTATATTTTCTTATTATACTAGTAAAACTATGTACTAGTTTTCTTATTTAAAAGAAGATTAATTGTGTTATACATATAAAGAACATTGATATCTAAATTTAAGTGATTTTCAGTTACATATTACCTTACTTTAAAGAAACTTAAAGCTACTCAAATCAATATTATCAGTTCCATTGCTTTAAAAGTGAAACTCTTGATGCTTTGGGTAATGAAGAAAGAAGTTTAAGATGTTCTTGTGCCAAATGCAAAGTAAGAATATTTATGCTAAATTAAATGAAAAAGAAGTAAAATCATCATTTACTCTGAATAGAAATTTCTCAATAAAATGATTGAGACAGTTATTCTTTCTTGAAAAGACATATTACCCTTTGCGCTTCAGTTTCCATATTATTCGTTTTTATAAATAAAAATCAATTGCTTTTATCTAATGAAATATGTGTAGTATATTTATATGAAATTAAGTAACATATTTTCTTATTTTAAAGGAGACTCCTTCTAATCATTAAATAATTCACTGGGTAGCTGTTTTTTGTTACACAGTTTGTAGGTATCTCTATTTGAATTTCTTTATATTATTATTTCTCTATGTATTTTTTATTTTTTAAATGAAACACTTTGGTTAACTATTACTTTAATTGTTTACCTCTATATTATAAATTATTCCTATATTTAATATTTTTAGAGGAATATCTATGTAAATAATCATATATTTGGAAAAGTATAAACAAAAATAATTTTGCTTAAAATGCAATATATTAAGAAAAATACACAAATTTTATCAAAATTTTTATTAGATAATTTGTGCATAATTGTCAACTAAGCAATGATTACCTACATTTTTTTATTTAAGAGTCTTCAAGATATTTTTGTTTTCATAATAGTGTTTGGTTATTTATCTGTATTTTCCAATATAATGCAGAGAATAAATTTTCTAAAAAAAAGTTTTTGAAGACTTCCTATTAAATTTTTTTCTTGTTTTGAAAACTACAAGATTGATTTTTTGGCATCAAATTGAAATTAGTTAATTTACAATACCAGGTCTTTTGATTTAGACATTTTACAGCAAAAACAGTTTAGATTTTTATGAGTGATCTGAACAAATTTGTAGATGCTTTATTACGTACCAAGATTTACATAAAGTCGCAGTTTTTTCTGAGACGAGGATATTAAATAAAACACAATGTATCTCATTTGACTGTACAGTTACTGAAAGATTATATACATAATTCCACTAAAATATTTATGAACATAGTCTTATAATATTTTATTTAATTACTCAAAATATGTACCTTAAATAATATATATGTATAACTATAATGTATGTAATTAAATATATATATATATATATATATATATATATATATATATATATATATATATATATATATATATATATATATATATATATATATATATGTAATTAAAATTATACATTTCATAAAAAATCAAATGTAAACAATAAAAAATTTAATTATTTTTATGTTATGTATAATTTTGACGTAAACTTCTCAATGTAACGCAACTGAAGCAACATAACTAGAAACAAGCCCTTGCTCTAGTAGAATCATCACCATGCTTCGGCAAGATACCTTGGTAACATTTCTTCGCATGTTGCAAAGAATCTTCAGATTAACACAAAAATATTCGATTGTTCTGTGTTGACACCTCTTGTTTGATTCACAAAATATTCTTAGTTATTGATCTTTCCAACTTCATATCCTAATCTAGTGTATCCCTAGAATGTCATCCATTCATCATCTCGTTAATATTCCTTCCTTTTGTATTTTTTTGTTTGCTCAAGTTTCTCCACTACACTTCAAAAGGCAGAAAAGTTGTAATAGGATTGTATTTGGTGTTCTCAAATAAATTGAACAGTTGATTCTTCCGTGATTATCGCAATATAAAAGTACACTACCTTTCATTTTGAGCATATGATAAAATTATGGAAAAAAATAAGTGAATAGTCATTCTAGTTGCGCTATCTAATGATAACTAAAGTGACTACACATTTCAGCATGGTAAATCACATGTCGGGAGAAGTTCTTGAAAAATTAGGCGAGGTGATTGCAAATTAATAATTTAGGATATAAATGTTAGAATTCTGCAAATGCGGAAATTATTTCCTTTGATACGGCAATTTGTGAATTTAAAAAACTTATGGAAACAATTATAGATAATTAAAGTACGAATAGAAAGGAAACCATTTGACATTTGACAATTCACAAACAATAACATGGAACAAAAGCTGAAAATCCCCGTCAAACTGAAAGGTAAGTGGAATTTCCTTAATTGGTGCAAAGTTGTTATAAACTCAAAAGTAGATTCCTGCTAATGATAATGTAAACATAATGCATGATGATATAAGAAGCAATATTGCTTATTATAAAGTTCTTTGTCCACAATTATATAGTATTTTATTGAAATTATTTATGAATTTTGAAATTGATTCTTTACCATTTTGTTATAATCATAGGACCTTCTGTTGCTTGACGGTCTGCAAGTCCTGTTTTGTTGTGAGTAATGGTTTTCTGCACAAATTCTTTCTTTATATCATAACATGCAGTTTTTTCTTTCTATTGAGAGTGGAAATGTTAAAATGGCTCTTTTTTCTCATAAACATGAAGTGTAATATTTATGACTGCACAATACATTCATTTATGAATATTTATCAAAATAAATTTCAGTTATATTGGTTTGCCAGTTACTGGTATAAAGATCTTCAATTTATTTCTCATCCTTTGTTATTGTTTGGTTCTAAAAGCTTGGAAAAAAGAATTGTTTTAAAAACCTTCTCAATTTTTTTCTGTTACGTTTTCTTTTTAAGAATAATATTTTCTTTTATTTAATAAACAAGTTTTATTTGAATAAGTTGTCCTCATTTTAAAAATATTCCCTATTAAATATTGTTGAATGGATTGTACTTCAAAATTTCATTGATTTTTTCTTTTATTACACAATGTTAAGCATGAAGCATTTAATTTAATTATTTCTCACTTTCTGTAACTGATTATTTTATTCATTTTGATTTTTTATTTAACAATAAATGTATGATTTAAAATTTTTTCTTATATTTTCTGTAAAATATCCTTGTAATAACAGATTATAAATCTTGTTGCAGAGATTCTTAAAAAGTATTTTAAACTAAAAAATTTTTTCTTTTGATACTAAGGATGCACTTAACATTATCTTTACTTTTTTCATGTATAATTTTTAAAATCGCTTTAAGATGGCTTATCTAGGATTTATGACAGTGCTCGGAAACTGTAATCCATTACAGTTTCATGGATTGTATCCCCTGTCCCTCATATTAGCTACACTGAATTAATTTGAAAATTATTTATTGGACTATGATAACTATTCATGTGCAAATCTCTTAATTTTGGAAACGTAAAATTAAACTTGAATTTGTCAGGCATAAATAATTTCTCCAAAATTAGTCATAAGATTGTTCCTGAATGCACTTAGTGTCTGATAGTATTTTTCTTTATTGTTCAAGTTATTTAAATAGGAGTTTTGCTTTCACATAATGTAAAAGTTTTAACAATTTGTACAATTATGTTACTTTCAAAATATAATGCTTATATAAATAAAACAAAATTTCTTTAAAAATATATATTCATTTTTAATTTTCCCCCTTTTTTCAGGATTATTTAGTAAAAGTATTTCCAAGATTTTTTTATGATATTTCTTTTAATGCATCATTTTAAATCTCATAAATCCCATTAATTTATATTATAACCAAATTTTAACATATTTTATTTACTTTCTTTTATTAAATTACCTTAAATGTTTGACTTAGAAAATATATATAGTAATTTGAAACTGGATCAGTGTTATGCTATATTACAATTATTCAAATCCTATTCATGCAGTCATTCTCCCATATTTTAGGAAAATTTCGTAAAAAAACACATATATTAATTCATATAAGTTTTGTGTACATATTGAAACAATCTAATATATCAAAACATCCTTCCTTTCAAAGTATTTCTGAATTTTGAAATTGATTCTCTGTAATTTTGTTATGCTCATAGGATCTTCTTTGTTTGGATTTCAATAAACTTCATTGATTTATTTCTTAAATTATTTCATGGTTTAATATTCTTTCTTTTGTGAATAATGATTAAATGCACAAATGTTTCCTTTATGTATTGGACATCCAGTTTTTTATTTCTATTAGAATAGAAATGATAATATTATTCCTTTTTATCATAAACATTAAGTGTAATATTTATGACTGTATAATGTGTTCATTTATAATTATTTATTGACATGATGTTTCAATTATACTTCTCAAATATTTACTGTAATAAATATCCTGAATGTATTTCTCATCCTTTATAATTGTTTGTTTATAAATATCTGCAAAAGAAAGTTATTTTAAAAATCTTCTCTGGTTTGTCTGTTATGCATTTTTTTAAGAATAATTGTTTCTTTCATTTAAAAAAATAGTTTTATTTTAATAAATTATTGTCATTTTTAAAATTTTTTCTTCATTACACTGTTTTAAGCTTCATTTTATTGATATATTAACTTTCTGTAAAAGATTATTTTATACATTTTCATTTTTTATGCAACATTAAATGTATAATTTAAAATTTTTTATGATATTTTCCATAAAATATCCTTCTAATAACGGATTATAAATCCTGTTGCGGAGATTCTTAAGAAATATTTTAAACTGAAAAATTTTTATTTTAATAGTAGAGATCTACTTTGCATTATCTTTACTTTTTTCAGGTATAATTTTTAATTTTGCTTATCCAGAATTTGAAACAGTACTTGGAAATTTAATCCATTATAGTTTCATGGATTATCCCCTTTCCCTTATACTAGCTACACTGAAATAATTTGAAAATTATTCATTGATGTTTGTGTATTATTCATGTGTAAATCTCTTATTTTTGTAAAAGTCCATTTGAAAATTAGACTTGAATTTGTTAGATATAAGTAATTTTTCCAAAATTAGTTATTAGATTGTTGCAGAATGCACTTTGTGTCTGCCAGTATTTTACTTTCTTGTTCAAGTTATTTAAATAGGAATTTTGCTTTTACATAATGTAAATTTTATTTGCAAATTGTAGAATTATGTTAATTTGAAAATATAGTGCTTGTATAATTAAAACAAAATGTCTGAATAAATATATTTATTTTTTGAACTCCCAATTTTTTCAAGATTATTTAGTAAAATTTTTTCCAATATATTTTTACAATATTTCTTTTATTGGATCATTTTAAATCTAATAATTCCCAATAATTTATATTATAAACTAGCTCTAACTTATTTTTTAAATTACCTTAAATGTATGACTTTGGAAATATATATTATGCTTTGAAACTTCATCAGTGTTGTAGTATATTGCAATTATTCAAATCCTCATCGTGCAGTCATTCTCCCATTTCTAAGGAAAATTTTCAAAGTGATTACCTATATTAATTCATGTAAGTTTTGTGTGCATATTTAAACAATCTAAAATATTAAAACAAGCTTCCTTTAAAAGTATTTCTGAATTTTGAAATTGATTCTCTGCAATTTTTTTATATTTATAGGATCTTTTGTTGCTTGAACTATCAATTAAGTAAATTTGATTTGTTTCTTAAATTGGTTGATGATCTGAAATTCTGGTTTTGTTGTGAGTAATGCTTGTCTGCACAAATTCTACCTTTATATATTGTACATGCTGTTTTTTCTTTCTATTAAGAGTAGAATTAATAAAATTGCTTCTTATTATCATAAACAGTAAATATAATATTTATGTCTGTACAATGTGTTCATTTATGCATTTTTATCAGATATAAATTTGAATTATTCTTCTCTGTCAGTTACGGTAATAATATCTTTTATTTATTTCTCATCCTGTGTCATTGTTTGGTTATAAATGTTTTGAAAGGAAAATAGTTTAAAAAATAAACACTATTTACTGTGTTATGTTTTCTTTTTGAGAATTGTAATTTCTTTAATTTATTAGCAGGTTTTATTTGAATAAGGTGTTATGATTTTTAAAATTGCAAAATATTGAATTAGTTTAAAGAAATTTATTTAAAAAAAAATTTTAATTTTTAATCCATTGTATCATTTTAAACCTCAAGTATTTGATTTAGTGATTTGCTATCTTTCTGTTAGATTTTTTTATTCACTTTCATTTTCATGTAACATTATATATATGTGATTTAACATTTTTTTAATAATATTTTGTGTTTAAGGTCCCTGTAATAAGAGATTGTAATTCGTGTTGAAGACATTCTTAAAAAATGTTTTAAATTGGAAAAATTGTATTTTTATAACAGTGGTGTATTTTATGTTACTTTCTCTTTTTTCATGTCTGATTTTTGATTGCTTCTATTGACTGGAATATGCTTCACATTATTGATTGTATCCCCTTCCAATTTATTAGCTGCACTGAAATTACATTCAAAATTATATGTTGGTGTTAGAACAATATCCATCTGAAATTTTTTAATTTTTGTAAAGTGCACCTGTAAGATTAGTCTAAAAAATTGTTAGATATAAATTATTTATCCGCAATTGGTTAAATATTTGAATAAATTATTATGATTTTTAAAATATTCAATATTTTTTATCATTTAATGAAATTTCCATAAAAAATTTATAATTTTTATTCCATTACATCGTTTTAAGCTTCACGTTTACGATTCAGTTTTTTACTCTTTCCTAATTCATTGGTGTTCGATCAACATGCATCTGCAGTTTCCTTACTTTTGAAAAGTCCATCTGCAAATTTAGTCTACAAAATTGTTAGATATCACTGTTTGATCAAAAATATGGTAATATAGTGTTGAGGAATGAACTTAGTTTCTGCCAGTATTTCTCTCATGAAACTCTTATATAAATTGAGATTCTTTTATTTAAAGTAAATTTTGTTAATATTTGTTAAAATTATGTTAATTTCTCTAGTGTAGGGCAATACAATGCTGTTAATATTTCTGAACTGCTGCAAGATTTTAATGATGTCATAAAAGAATTGTTTTATATTTTTTATAAAAAGTTGAAGAACAGTTACTAAAACTTGTCTACATTATATGCTTTTGTGTGCACTATTATATTAAATAACCTTTATGTAGAAGTATTTGTGCAACTTTGTTCAAATATAGAAACATTTCAAAATTGATATCATTATTTTATATACGCATTACATGGTGTATGCTTAAAATAAAAGTACTTTTAGTTTGTCAACAGTGGCAGTTGACAATTTAGAAGATATTTAAAACTTTTAAAAGTAATTTAGAAAACTCCAAAAAATCAAATGAATTAGTTTTATGTAATTAAAAAAAACTTTTAGTATAATATTGCAATTTGCAGCAATTATTTCTGAGTTTTGAAACTTATTCACTATATGTTTAGTTTATTCATGGAATAATTTGTTGCTTTGACTTAATAGTTATTCTGTAATTTATTTCTTAAATTGGTATATGGTCTGAAATTCTTGTTTGAATATGAGTAATGTTCTCTGTAAAAAATCCTTCTTTATTTATTGAACTTGTAGATTTTTTGTCTTTATTTTTAGAATCGTTATGAAAAAATTGCTCCTGTGTATTATAATCATTTAGTATAATAACTTTATCTATACAATGAATTCATTTATTCAAATTTGTAAGAATGAAGTATCTATTATACTTGTCTGGATATTACTGTTGTAACATAGTGAATTTATTCCACATCCTTTATCATTGTTTGGTTGTAAATGCTTCCAAAGGAGTATAGATTTTATGTTTACTCTGTTTTTGGTGATGTGACTTATTTCTAAGTGTAGTAATCTCTCATATTTTATAAAGAAGTTTGATTTGAAATTGAAATAGTGTTTACAAATTGGAAAGTATTGATACTTTCAGATATTTCTGTTTATTAGAAATAAGTTACTTTCATTTGCTGACCTAACAATATTTTTTATGCAAATAGTGATATCTTTATTTTACGAAGTCTTATAATTAAGTGGATTTGTCTTCAGAAAATAAATAGTATGATTATAAAATCTTGTTGGGTAGTGTGGAAATATTTTACTTGGAAGCACGAGGAGTGTCTTAAAATACTGATAAAAATTTTATTCTGATATGCTTTAACTGTGATTTTAAGTTTTTGATTTTGCAAGGCATTTTTTTTTTAACTAAAGACATTCATTTAATTTTTATGCATTCAATTTCCAAGAAATATAATTTTTATTAAAAAAATTTTGATTTAAAAGTTTTATTTAAGTGAATAAGAAAGTTTATTAATGGGATTTTTATTTTAAGTTTGAGTAATATTTTTATATGTTTAAATAGTACAATTGATAAGTATAAAAAATAATGTAGAAGCAAAGGAATATCACGCATACATAAAAAAAAAAAAGTTGGGAAATGATAAGAGATATGAAATTAATTTCAAAAAATAGCTACACTTTTCAAGTTTCACACAAGGTAAAGAGTTATTTTAATAATATTTAAACAGAATTTTATAGAGAAATGGAATATGATTCTAAGATACTTTCTTTATGTTTGATAAATTCTGTAAAATTAAGAAATTGTTTTGAAATTATTATAACATTCCTTATTGATTGCTTGATTTGAAGTTACTATTAGTTTAACAGAATATTAAAAAATCATATTTTTGTATCACAGTTTCAATGCTTTGAAAATGTGTGCTTTGATTAAATCAATAAAGTAGATTTAATAATATTTATTATGTTAAAATGACTTTTGTTTTCAATGTTTCTTTGATTCATGTAGAACTTTGTCGCATAATAATAAACAGTATATTTATTTATTCAATCAGGGTTTTGATTTGTTTCATTTTCAGAAATTAACACAATAAAATTCTGTATGTATATACATTGTCTTTATGTTTTCACAGTGCTGAAATAAAGTACAATTGAATTTTCATGTTGAAACTCCTGGCGAATCTTGCAATGTATAAAATTATGGGAATCTTCCATTGAAAGCATAATTTTCACTACTATTCTAAAATTTTCTCTGCTATATATTACCTTACTTAGCTGAAGTTTATTTCTCATTTTATTTCTTTTTGTCCCTGAAAAATTATTTTAAACCATAATGTTATACCTTATTTTTTGAAAATCATCACAAATCTTCAAACACATTTTACTAATTACACTAATATTTACTCATTATGATAGAATATGACTTATTATTTTAATGGGAATTTTCCTGTGCATTCTGTTGTCAACCCGAATATGTCTAAATAATGTGTCAACTTGTGCCATCATTGTTTTTCAGGCGATGACCATTTTGATACATGTTTTGGACTGAATGTTGTTTCTTAATGACTTTTTATTATTTAAGAATGAAATACTGTGAATTATATAAGACAATATAAATCCAAATTACAAAATTTTGTAATATTTTGAAATAATTTTTATATTTCTCTTTATCTAACCTTGTGATTTAAGTGGAATATTCCGGTTACGTATCAGTTTAAATGATGGTATGACTTTCTCTTCTGTGAAGGAAACCTTGTAATACTGATACAAAACCATGTACAATTTTGAATATCATTTGGGTAAAATATTATTTTTCCTGTTCAAGAAATAAACAAAAAAATGAAAGTATTTCAATCCATTTCAGAGTCTCAAATAGTATCAATTACTGGCACATTTTGTTTTTAAACTGAAAGTAAATGCCAAATTTTAATATTTGTAATTTGCACTGAAATATTATACATATATGGTAAAACAAGTTATCCACATCTTGGTACAGATTGTTTCCTACGAGAACTGTCAAGGTGTTCATTTGTAAATAGTTCATAGTATTTATGTTAATGCATCAAAATGCGAGGTAATGATTTATAAGAAAATAATCACTTGAAAAATTTTCAGTAAATGGGAGTTTTCCGTATTGTATAATGAAATTAAAAAAATCTTAATAGGATTTCTATTTCATGGGATATATGGCTGTGATTTGGTATAGCTTTACTTGCCATCCATACAATAAAAATGAAACTAATTTTTAACAGTTTTTTTAAAACTATCTAATAATGAAATGAGAGAAAATATAAAAACTATCTCATCACGAAATATTGATACAGTGAGTGTTGATTTAGTTGGTAAATTCAGATGTGGGGAAAATGAATTTTCTAATAATCACATCTGGCTTTTAGTAATGGAATTTACACAGTGAATTAAAGAGATACACTTTTAATAGTTAATTTTCATGAATATTGTTATTAAACTTCAAAAAATAATCTAATGAAATATATAATTTCTCAGTTACCAATTTAAGGAATATGTGTGACTTTATAATTTCTTTAAAACAAATCTTTAATATTATTGTAAACTCAATATTGATTTTAGTTAAATATGAAACATGAAGTAAAGCCTCAATTATATCATTGCTGAATATGAACATAAAGGTTTTTTCTTTTCTTTTTTTTTTAAATATTTTTTATGCTGGCCATACAATATTTAATTAAATTCTGTAAACATGGTAAAGTTCTAAAATTCAAATACAAGATACATTATTTCACCAAATACATAGCTACAGGAGTAATGAGTTACAAAGAATGCAAGACAATTTTTTTGTGTTTTAATTTTATTATTTATCTCATATTCTATAATTTGAAAATTGCTCAATTTTGAAAATCTGTCACTAGTTTATTTAATTATAAAATAAAGTACTACACAAAATATCAGGGCATACCAAAAAATTCTTGCAATACAGTACAGAACTAAATTTTTCTTTTATGAAGAGCATATGTATAGGAAATGGTACTACAGTATTTAAGCTTACAATTGGAATAATTATAGAAAAAATTAAAAAATAATGACTGGTGCGTTACTTTATTTTAAAAAAAAAATGCATGAAAAGCTTATAAAAATTTCTATTAGTACAGGCAGATTTACTAACAGAATTATAATTTTCATCTATTTATAGTTATATTTATTTATTTATTACATTACATATATTCAGACTTGTATGCTTGATTCTTGAGATCCGCTTGTAAGTCTTCGTCGATATTAGGACAAATAGCACAATGACAGGTGTACAACCACAGAACAATAAAGAAGAAAACACCCAGGGCCACGGTGGGAATCG
This sequence comes from Latrodectus hesperus, assembly GCA_037975125.1. Taxonomy (NCBI): domain Eukaryota; kingdom Metazoa; phylum Arthropoda; class Arachnida; order Araneae; family Theridiidae; genus Latrodectus; species Latrodectus hesperus. The sequence continues at coordinate 97,567 of JAJQOW010000144.1, forward strand.
AACCCACACTCCTATGCTCTCAAGCGATTAGCAGTGATGCCTTTGACCACTCAGCCACGGAGCGCCTTTATAGTTATATATTGAGGTAAACACTTGTTTTAATGAATCCAAAGTACAGATAACTGATTTGATACTGCCAGTACATTTACAATAAAATTTTTTTTAAATGATTAACGCAAACTGATATTCTAGCTATAATTTGTAGTCGTAAAGTTTTCTGATTTGGGGATATTATCAGAAAATTCTAGATAGAGTTCCAGGCTATCAATATTTCAAACTAATCGTCAAAAAGGAGCGCAAAAAGAAATCGAAACTACATAAATAGTTGAATTTAAATCTTAATTAAAGGAAAATTGCAGCTTAAAAGCAAAAATTGATAGAATTGCTTTTGATTTTTAAGCAAATATTACATCACTGTACAATATAATTGCAGTCGATGAGAGAGTCTCAAACGTAGGAGAAAAGCATAAATTAAGCAAAGAAATATTTCCTTCGTATTTTTACAGAATATACACAATATTCAATATGGTTCCAGTTAAATCCATCATGTTATCAATTCATGTATATTTTTACATCAAGCAGAAAAATTTTACAACTAATAAATAATACTTTAACAAATTCTTAACTTTTTATTCAGTTATTTTCAATTTCTTATATTCTTATGTTATATTTAAAATTTTTAAGCATTACAAATTTTATTACACTATTATATATGTAACTGTAACTTTGGACAAACTTCTGCTTTTTTGATTGCCATAATTAAGTTAGTTTTATAATGACCCTAAGAAAAAATTGTTGAAAAATTGCAAACATTTCCGTAAAATTTTCTTTCATATTATGCTTTCAAATATTCGAAACGCGTATAAAATTGTAAATATTAGTTATTAAAGGCAAGAAATGTGTGTGAAAGGTAAATTTGATTGGACACGGTAAAACAAATGTAAACACAAGCTTTATTAATCGTACGTAATATATGAAGTACTTATAATTTCAGAAATTAAAATACAGTAATGTTGGTTACTTATATAATGAATGTAACTGCAAGTATTACACTAATTTTTTCTGACTGAATAAAAAAGTGAGAATAAATTCGAATGCTCCCACTTTAAAAGAAATGTAAACATTGATTTGTGTAATTATTCATTGTCGGAGAATGGTGTGTTTCTTATAATTATCCATAAAAGTTTCCTAATACGTATGACCATTCTTAAATAAGCTTTAATTTGGTAAGTTAAGACAAGCTAACAAATAAATTTACCTCTTAGTACGTAGTGGGAAAATGCTGAAATGATACGTACCTTCAGGAAATAACCTATGCCATAGTCTATATTTGTTAATTTTTATCGTCACTTTTATATAAAACATTACTAAGCTTAATCACTCAGTGTAATAAAACTATAAAATGTTTCTCAATTTGGCTGTAATGTAGCCAGATTGTAATGTTAAAATAACATATATTTTGTAATATAGTATATTTTGGAAGAGTTTAACAACTTATATATATATAACTTATATTGATGGCATTTAAATTGTCGAAACTTGTCAAATGTATTTATAACAATGCTATTATAATTACTAAAGTCATTAAATTTGAATTTTATATGGTGGAAACAAATAAAAAAATTTTTTGTGTTACCAATATCTAGACATTTTAAAAAGAATGTAACATGTTTCCACCTAAAGTAAAATTTAATTTTACAGAATGCATATATATTCTTCATAGAATTACATCTTTGACAAATATTTTGCTTTATTTTATATGGTTAATAAATTAAAATATATATATTTTGTTGTACCATAATTGAAAGTAATTTAATGAAGAAAAAATATATTTTTTCAATTCATATAACAGATTTATCATTTTATAAAGAGAATTTTAAAAATAAATACATATCAGTTGATACAACTTCTGGTGAAATGTTTATAAATTCCATTAATTTAATAGAATTATTATAATATACTTTGTAAGAAATGCTGTAACGTAATATTCAGAAAACAGTAAACACTCGTTTCCTGAACTGGTGGGAATTGTAGAACAATGTTTAAAATCAAGTCATAAATACGTTTTTTCTAAATGTTTGTCTTCAAATGGGTAATAAATTTTTCATTACATAACTATAGTAAGATGTTCAGTAGGGGATATCCGCATGTAAAATCGCTAGTGTTGGTAAATTATGGGATTGGAAAAATGAGCATATACTGTTCTTTTGATTTTGAGATTGATCCACTAAATCTATATTTTATTTATAGGATGGTCTGGTTTTGAGATCCTGTTGCATGTAGGAATATAATTGAGAACCTTCTTGATTGTTTGAACGTCCTCTTTTGCTGTAAGTATTGTTATTTTACACAAAAGACTTTCTGTGTTTTGTTATGTAATTTTATGCTAAAACTTTTAATTATAAACTTGGAATAAGGATCTATGAGCATGTTGAGTTTAATATTTCTAACTTGTAATGTGTATATGCTTTTATTTACATTAGAAATCACTTTATATTTTTCTAATTGTGTTCCATTTTTAAATTCCTCAATTTCTGTAAATTGTATGTATATTGTATATGGTTATCAGGTTATTATTTTAAAAATTATATAATAATATGATTAATGTTTTTTAATGTAAATTTGTCTGAAAGAAATTGATATATTATTTTCTTATTTGTATATGTTTCCCTCTCTCGTTTCCAATAAAACAAATTGCTGTCCTTGCAGTAATATATTTTATTTATTTTCATTTTCATTTATTATAAACAATTTAATTTAAAAGCATTCATCAATTTTCCATTGATTGAAAACAATATAATAAAAAATTATATTTTTTTTGTAATTTTAGTGTAAAGAAACACATGTTTAAAAATTTTTTTCATAAATTTTCTTTCCAATTGAGTTTATACAAACTATAAAGATTTTTTTTATGAATTATATGCAATCCATAAGATATTCATTAGTTTGTCAGCATTTACTATCTAAAATCTGCTCAGTATTTTTAGATTAATGATTTTATCACCTTTTTCAGTTGTTTCTTGTTGTAAAAAGTAATTGAAAACTATTCTTTTATTGAATAATATCCATGTCCTTTCATATGAATTTATAAAATGTCTGTCTTTAAAATTTTTTTATAGTATTTGGTTTCATATAATGAATTAATAAATTATTTTTTTATGTTTTATCTTTCTACATATTTGATATATGGCAGTTTTTCCTGATTGTAATTTAAACCTAGATTTTTTTTTTGTAAAATGCACATTTTTTAAAAGTATTTATATCCTTTTTTCATTAAGTATCTTTAGATAACTCAGAATTTGTTTGTGTGTTAAAATACATTTTTAAATTGTAATTCTCTTTTATGTAATATTTTTACTTTTAATGTTATTTTTTTCCAATAAATAATGAAGGCAATTTCTCAGGAATTTTTTACAGTGTTTAACTTTAATGTTGCTGCACAGTAACAAGATTTTGACGATATAAGGCAAATATTATTTATGAATATCCCTAAAAGTTCAAGAGTATTCCTCTGCTAATTTTTGTACGTATAATTTTTTGAACACATTTAAATAATGAAGTACATTCTCTAAAAAGTCTGTTTAACTTTTGCAAAATAAGCAACTTTTACTTGATAATTTTATTTTTCTGTAGAGTATTTTAAGTACAAATTTTTGTTTTATTTGAAATTAAATATCTGTCTTGCATTTCATGTTTTGGCCGATAAAATTCAAACATGTAAATATTTCAATCTTAGAGAATTTTTATATTTCTCATAATGTACATATGTTCTTTTTAAAACAAGAAAAAAAGTTATTGTATCTACAATTGACTCACAAAAATTCTATAATATAGAATATTCCATCGCTTCAATATTAGTTTATCATAATTGGTTTCTTTCTGAAACTGCTTCATAGTTTTGTTGTGAGTATTGTCTTTGTACACAAATTACTTAGATTTAAGATGCATATTTTTTATCTTTAATTTATTGCATATATTTTATCCTTCTGTGTTTATGAATATCCTCCTTTTGTAATCCCCTTTTATTTAAACATTATTGAGTAAAATTTTCTCCCAGATATTCATACATTTTTTTTTACTACATCATCTTAAAGCTCAGGTCTCCCTCAGAATCATTTTATCTAATAGCCGTAACATTTGTTTCCTTACTTTTTAAAAAATAACATTAAATGTATGACTTATTATTATTTAAATATGTAACTTGATCACTACCAATAGATAACAATTATTCAACTCCTATTCATGCAGTCATTCTGCCATTTTTCAGGACCAATTTTTAAAGATATACATGTATTGCTTCATATACGTTTTATTTTTATATTAAAGCAATCTAATGTATTAAAAAAACATTTATAATAGTGTTCTTTGTTAACAGTGATGTATTCCATTCACAGAATATTTCTGGGTTTTGAAATTCAATCTCTATAATTTTGTTGATTCCTGCGATATTCTGTTGCTTGGTCTTTCAATTAACTTAATTGATTTATTTTTTTAAATTGCTTGATTGTCTGAAATTCCTGTTTTATTGTGAGTAATGCTTTTCTGTACAAATTTTTCCTTTGTATATTGTACATGCAGTTTTTTCTAAAATTTTCATTTTTATGATAAAAATTAACTATAATATTGATGTCTGTGCAATGTGTTAATTTATTCATATTTGTTAGACTGAAATTTCAATTATACTTGTCCCCCATTTTCTGTTATAAATATCTTGAATTTATTTGTCATCCATTATCATTGTTTGGTTATAAGTATATTTGCAAATTAGAGTCGTTTTAAAAATCTATATTTTTTGTGTTGTGTTCTTTTTAAAATTGGTAATTTCTTATATTTAAATTTTTTTTATTTAATGTTTATTGATTATAATAAATTGTAAGCACTATTAAAATTTCAACTTTTTATATTGTTTAATGGAATTTCCTTAAAAAAGTTAATAGTTTTTTTCTTTTATGACACCATTTTAAGCTTAAAGTTTCTGATTTAGTAATTTTCTCAATTTCTGTGAGAGATTATTTTATTCAGTTTTATTTTCAAGTATAATTAATTGTATGATTTTATATTTTTTATAAAAATTTTCTCAAAGATTAGTGTAATAACATCTTACAATTCATGTTCCTGAGAATAAGAAAAAATGTTTTATATTGTAAAATTTTTATTTTAATGATAGGGATACATTTAATGTTAGTTTTTCTCACTTCATGTATAATTTTTAAACTAAGTGTAAAATAATTCATCCAGGACATTAGACAGTGCTTGCATTTACTGAAATTTTAATCGATTATAGTTTGATAGATTGTATCCCCTTCCCATACATTAGTTACAGTGAAATTAAATTGAAAATTATTTATTGGTGCTTAATCAATATCCATGTGCAACTTCTTAATTTTTGTAAAGTACCCCTGCAAAATTAGTCTACAAAATTGGTAGATATCAATTATTTATCCACAGTTAGTTAATATGCTGTTGAAGAATTGTCTTAGTGTCTGCTAGTATTTTTTTTCTTTTCTATTTTGAGGTTATTTCAATAGAGATTTTTCTTTTATGTAACGCAACTTTGATTTCTATTTGTTAAAATTATGTTAATTTCAAAAGTACAGAGAAATACATTGCCTTTAATATTTCAGAACGGCCTCAAGATTTTAATGACATAATAAAAGAAAGATTTTTTTATTATTTATAAAAATTTATTAAAAGTAGAAGAAAAGTTAACACCAACATGTCTCCATTTATTGCTTTTGTGAACAATTTTGAATTCCAGAACATTTATGTAGCAGTGTTTGTGTCACTTTTTGGGAATATGACCACTTTTCAAAATTGATTTAAATAATTTACATCTGCATTATATAATGTATTCTTAAAATAAAACTGTTTTGTTTTAACAAAAGTGACTCTTTGATGGATATTTGACTCATTATTTAAAAGTGTCAAAAATTATAGTTAAATAAGTAATTGCAATTTATAATAAAGTACTTTTTAAAATTGATTTAATTTTGCACGCAAAGCATTATTTTTTAAAATCTTAATCACTATAATTTTATTTTGTTATTGGAATAATCTGTGTCTTGCAGCGTGTGTTATTATTATAGATTATTTTCTTAAATTGTTTGATAGGTTACAATTTAGTTTTTATTATTTTTCTGACAAAATTTTTGTGTCTTTGACATTTTTTTCATACATTATCTATCAAAATGAGAAGAGTGCTCTACAATTTAGTATTGAAACACTTGAGTACAGTATTCATGCCTATAAAATGTGTTGAATTATAAGCATGTTTTCTAATAAAATTTCAGAAATACGTGTTCCCTTTTTTCTCTTGTAATGTTTTGAATTTATTGGATACATGTGTGTGTGTTGGCTCATAAACTTAAAAAAATAGGCTTTAATATCAACTGAATTTTTTTGTCCTTTATGTTCTCTTTTAAAATTGATATGTGTGATAATGCGAAAAAATGTATAAAAATTGTAAAAATTAATAACATATTATTCCATCTTTTTTAAGGATTTATTAGTAATATTATTTATAAGATATATCGATACTATTTCTTTTACTAAACCAATTTAAATCTCTGAATTCCCATAAAATCATTTTACCTCCTAGCTTTAACATATTTTTTTATTTACTTACATTTTTTGAATAATATTAAATGTATGACTTTCAAAAAGTTATACTTTGAAATTTGATCAATGCAGTAATATAGATTACAATTATTCAAATCCAATTCTTGCATTCATTCTCCGATTTCTGAGGACAATGTTGTAAAGAGGAATATCTATATATATTAATTCCTTTAAGTTTAATATGTGTGCACATATTAAAGCAGCATATATTATAAATACTTATAATATTGACATCATTTATGTGGTATTCTATTCAAAATATTTCTGAATTTTTAAATTGATTTTCTTATGTTGAATTTATAGGATCTTCTGTTTTTTGTTCTTTCAATTAATTTCATTGTTTTATTTGTTAAATTGCATGATGGTCTAAAACTCCTGTTTAATTGTGAGTAATGCTTTTTTGCACAAATTCTCCTTTTATATATTGTGCATGCAGTTTTTCTTTCTATTAAGAGTAGAAATGATAAAATTACTCCTTTTTATCTTAAGCATTAAGTATAATATTTATGAATATCTAATATGTTCATTTATGCTTTTTTATCAATATGAAATTTCAATTATACTTCTCTGCAAGTTACTGTGAAAAATATCTTGAATTTATTTCACATCCTTTTTCATTGTTTGGTTTTAAAAGTGTGGAAAGGAGAGTAGTTTTAGCATTCTTTTCAGTTTTTTGTGTTGTGTGTTCTTTTTATGAATAGTAATTTCTTTTATTCTTTTTTTTAAAAAACTAGTTTTATTTGAATATAAGTTGTGTTTATTTTTAAAATATTCAATATTAAATATTGTTTAATTGATTGTACTTCAAAATTTTAAAGATTTTTTCCCCCTCATTACACTATTTTAAGCATGAAATATATGATTTAATAATTTTTTCATTTTCTATAAAAGGTTATTTTTTCCATTTTGATTTTTTATGTAACATTAAATGTATGATATAAAAGTTAACAATAGATTAATAACAGATTAGAATTCCTATTGAGGATATTCTAAAAAATATTTTAAACTTAAAATATTTTATTTTGATAGTAGGGATGCGCTTTACATTACCTTTACTTTTATCTGTGTAATTTTTAAAATAGCTTATCCAGGATTTTTGACAGTGCTTAGAAACTGTAATCCATTATAGTTTCATGGATTGTATCCCCTTTCCCTCATATTAGCTACACTGAAATAATTTGAAAATTATTCATTGGTGTTTGATAACTATTTATGTTCCCATCTCTTAATTTTGGAAAAGTCCACCTGTAAAATTAGACTTGAATTTGTTAGATATAAATTATTTCTCCAAAATTAGTTCATAGATTTTTCCAGGTTGCACTTAGTGTTAATGTAAATTTTGTTTACATTTTGTAGAATTATATTAATTTCAAAGCATAGTGCTTGTATAATTTAAAAAAATGTTTTTTTATAAATTGTTACTTTTATAATTTCCACTTTTTGCAGGATAAATAACTAAAATTATTGCCAAGATATTTTTATAATATTTCTTTTAATACATCATTTTATATCGTGTAATTTCCTTTAATTCATTTTATAACTTAGCTCCAACATATATTTATTTACTTTTCTTTTTAAATAACATTAAATGTAGACTTTGTTCATGTAAAATTCTTAAATTAACTTTAAGATAATTTATCAGGTATTTTTGACAGTGCTTGCAAATTGTAATCTATTATGGTTTTGTAGATTGTATCCCCTTTCCCACATATTAGCTACACTGAAGTTAATTTCAAAATTATTATTGGTGTTTGATTAATATCTATGTTTTAACTCTTAGTTTTGTAAAATTAGTTTCAAATTTGTTAGATGTAAATGATTTATCTACAATTAGTTAATAGATTATTCCAGTATTAACTTAGTGTCTACCAAAATTTATCCATACTTATAAGTTCTTTAATTAAGGATTATGCTTTTACATGACTTAAATTTTGTTAACTGTAAAATTATGTTAATTTCTAATTATACTTCTCCTATAATTAAAGAAAATTGTATTTGAATAAATCGTTACTTTAACTATTCTCTCTTTTTACATTATTATTTAGTAAAATTATTTCTAAGATATTTATATACTATATCTTTCATTACATCTTTCTAAAGTTCATAATTACCATTAAATCATTTTATATCCTTGCTCTATAATATTTTTTTTATTTACTTTCATTTTTTAAATAAAATGTATTACTTTGAAAAGAATTTTTATACTTTGGAACTTGATCCATGTAGTATTAGATTACATTTATTTAAATCCTATTCATGCAATCATTCTCCCATTTTTAAGGAACATTTTTTAAGGTATTATAGTTTTTTGTACATATTGAAACAACTTAATATATTATAACAGCACTTATTATAAAGTTCTTTGTCAACAATTATATAGTATTTTATTGAAATTATTTATGAATTTTGAACTTGATTCTTTACCATTTTGTTATAATCATAGGACCTTCTGTTGCTTGATGGTCTGCAAGTCCTGTTTTGTTGTGAGTAATGGTTTTCTGCTCAAATTCTTTCTTTATATCATAACATGCAGTTTTTTCTTTCTATTGAGAGTAGAAATGTTAAAATGGCTCTTTTTTCTCATAAACATGAAGTGTAATATTTATGACTGTACAATACATTTATTTATGAATATTTATCAAAATAAATTTCAGTTATATTGGTTTGCCAGTTACTGGTATAAAGATCTTCAATTTATTTCTCATCCTTTGTTATTGTTTGGTTCTAAAAGCTTGGAAAGGAGAATTGTTTTAAAAACCTTCTCAATTTTTTTTCTGTTACGTTTTCTTTTTAAGAATAATATTTTCTTTTTTTAATAAACAAGTTTTATTTGAATAATTTGTCCTCATTTTTAAGATATTCCCTATTAAATATTGTTGAATGGATTGTCCTTCAAAATTTCATTGATTTTTTCTTTTATTACACAATGTTAAGCATGAAGCATTTAATTTAATTATTTCTCACTTTCTGTAACTGATTATTTTATTCATTTTGATTTTTTATTTAACATTAAAGGTATGATTTAAAATTTTTTATTATATTTTCTGTAAAATATCCTTGTAATAACAGATTATAAATCTTGTTGCAGAGATTCTTAAAAAGTATTTGAAACTGAAAAATTTTTTCTTTTGATACTAAGGATGCACTTAACATTATCTTTACTTTTTTCATGTATAATTTTTAAAATCGTTTTAAGATGACTTATCTAGGATTTTTGACAGTGCTTGGAAACTGTAATCCATTATAGTTTCATGGATTGTATCCCTTGTCCCTCATATTAGCTACACTGAATTAATTTGAAATTATTTATTAGACTATGATTACTATTCATGTGCAAATCTCTTAATTTTGGAAATGTAAAATTAAACTTGAATTTGTCAAGCATAAATAATTTCTCCAAAATTAGTCATAAGATAGTTTCTGAATGCACTTAGTGTCTGATAGTATTTTTCTTTATTGTTCAAGTTATTTAAATAGGAGTTTTGCTTTCACATAATGTAAAAGTTTTAACATTTTCTACAATTATGTTACTTTCAAAATATAATGCTTGTATAAATAAAACAAAATTTCTTTAAAAGTATATATTCATTTTTAATTTTCCCATTTTTTTCGGGATTATTTAGTAAAAGTATTTCCAAGATTTTTTTATAATATTTCTTTTAATGCATCATTTTAAATCTCGTAAATCCCATTAATTTATTTTATAACCAAATTTTAACATATTTTATTTACTTTCTTTTATTAAATTACCTTAAATGTTTGACTTAGAAAAAATATAAAGTAATTTGAAACTGGATCAGTGTTATGTTATATTACAATTATTCAAATCCCAATCATGCTGTCATTCTCCCATATTTTAGGAAAATTTCGTAAAAAAACACATATATTAATTCATATAAGTTTTGTGTACATATTGAAACAATCTAATATATCAAAACATCCTTCCTTTCAAAGTATTTCTTAATTTAGAAATTGATTCGCTGTAATTTTGTTATGCTCATAGGATCTTCTTTGTTTGGATTTCAAAAAACTTCATTGATATATTTCTTAAATTATTTCATGGTTTAATATTCTTCCTTTTGTGAATAATGATTAAATGCACAGATGTTTCCTTTAAGTATTGGACATCCAGTTTTTTATTTCTATTAGAGTAGAAATGATAATATTTTTCCTTTTTATTATAAACATTAAGTGTAATATTTATGACTGTATAAAGTGTTCATTTATAATTATTTATTGACATGATGTTTCAATTATACTTCTCCACCAGTTACTGTAATAAATATCCTGAATGTATTTCTCATCCTTTATCATTGTTTGGTTATAAATATCTGCAAAAGAAAGTTATTTTAAAAATCTTCTCTGGTTTGTCTGTTATGCATTTTTTTAAGAATAATTGTTTCTTTCATTTAAAAAAATAGTTTTATTTTAATAAATTATTGTCATTTTTAAAATTTTTTTCTTCATTACACTGTTTTAAGCTTCATTTTATTGATATATTAACTTTCTGTAAAAGATTATTTTATACATTTTCATTTTTTATGCAACATTAAATGTATAATTTAAAATTTTTTATGATATTTTCTGTAAAATATCCTTGTAATAACGGATTATAAATCCTGTTGCGGAGATTCTTAAGAAATATTTTAAACTGAAAAATTTTTATTTTAATAGTAGAGATCTACTTTGCATTATCTTTACTTTTTTCAGGTATAATTTTTAATTTTGCTTATCCAGGATTTGAAACAGTACTTTGAAATTTAATCCATTATAGTTTCATGGATTATCCCCTTTCCCTTATACTAGTTACACTGAAATAATTTGAAAATTATTCATTGATGTTTGTGTATTATTCATGTGTAAATCTCTTATTTTTGTAAAAGTCCATTTGAAAATTAGACTTGAATTTGTTAGATATAAGTAATTTTTCCAAAATTAGTTATTAGATTGTTGCAGAATGCACTTTGTGTCTGCCAGTATTTTACTTTCTTGTTCAAGTTATTTAAATAGGAATTTTGCTTTTACATAATGTAAATTTTATTTGCAAATTGTAGAATTATGTTAATTTGAAAATATAGTGCTTGTATAATTAAAACAAAATGTCTGAATAAATATATTTATTTTTTGAACTCCCAATTTTTTCAAGATTATTTAGTAAAATTTTTTCCAATATATTTTTACAATATTTCTTTTATTGGATCATTTTAAATCTAATTATTCCCAATAATTTATATTATAAACTAGCTCTAACTTATTTTTTAAATTACCTTAAATGTATGACTTTGGAAATATATATTATGCTTTGAAACTTCATCAGTGTTGTAGTATATTGCAATTATTCAAATCCTCATCGTGCAGTCATTCTCCCATTTCTAAGGAAAATTTTCAAAGTGATTACCGATATTAATTCATGTAAGTTTTGTGTGCATATTTAAACAATCTAAAATATTAAAACAAGTTTCCTTTAAAAGTATTTCTGAATTTTGAAATTGATTCTCTGCAATTTTTTTATATTTATAGGATCTTTTGTTGCTTGAACTATCAATTAAGTAAATTTGATTTGTTTCTTAAATTGGTTGATGATCTGAAATTCTGGTTTTGTTGTGAGTAATGCTTGTCTGCACAAATTCTACCTTTATATATTGTACATGCTGTGATTTCTTTCTATTAAGAGTAGAATTACTAAAATTGCTTCTTATTATCATAAACAGTAAATATAATATTTATGTCTGTACAATGTGTTCATTTATGCATTTTTATCAGATATAAATTTGAATTATTCTTCTCTGTCAGTTACGGTAATAATATCTTTTATTTATTTCTCATCCTGTGTCATTGTTTGGTTATAAATGTTTTGAAAGGAAAATAGTTTAAAAAATAAACACTATTTACTGTGTTATGTTTTCTTTTTGAGAATTGTAATTTCTTTAATTTATTAGCAGGTTTTATTTGAATAAGGTGTTATGATTTTTAAAATTGCAAAATATTGAATTAGTTTAAAGAAATTTATTTAAAAAAAAAATTTTAATTTTTAATCCATTGTATCATTTTAAACCTCAAGTATTTGATTTAGTGATTTGCTATCTTTCTGTTAGATTTTTTTATTCACTTTTATTTTCATGTAACATTATATATATGTGATTTAACATTTTTTTAATAATATTTTGTGTTTAAGGTTCTTGTAATAACAGATTGTAATTCGTGTTGAAGACATTCTTAAAAAATGTTTTAAATTGGAAAAATTGTATTTTTATAACAGTGGTGTATTTTATGTTACTTTCTCTTCTTTTTCATGTCTGATTTTTGATTGCTTCTATTGACTGGAATATGCTTCACATTATTGATTGTATACCCTTCCAATTTATTAGCTGCACTGAAATTACATTCAAAATTATATGTTGGTGTTAGAACAATATCCATCTGAAATTTTTTAATTTTTGTAAAGTGCACCTGTAAGATTAGTCTAAAAAATTGTTAGATATAAATTATTTATCCGCAATTGGTTAAATATTTGAATAAATTATTATGATTTTTAAAATATTCAATATTTTTTATCATTTAATAAAATTTCCATAAAAAATTTATAATTTTTATTCCATTACATCGTTTTAAGCTTCACGTTTACGATTCAGTTTTTTACTCTTTCCTAATTCATTGTTGTTCGATCAACATGCATCTGCAGTTTCCTTACTTTTGAAAAGTCCATCTGCAAATTTAGTCTACAAAATTGTTAGATATCACTGTTTGATCAAAAATATGGTAATATAGTGTTGAGGAATGAACTTAGTTTCTGCCAGTATTTCTCTCATGAAACTCTTATATAAATTGAGATTCTTTTATTTAAAGTAAATTTTGTTAATATTTGTTAAAATTATGTTAATTTCTCTAGTGTAGGGCAATACAATGCTGTTAATATTTCTGAACTGCTGCAAGATTTTAATGATGTCATAAAAGAATTGTTTTATATTTTTTATAAAAAGTTGAAGAACAGTTACTAAAACTTGTCTACATTATATGCTTTTGTGTGCACTATTATATTAAATAACCTTTATGTAGAAGTATTTGTGCAACTTTGTTCAAATATAGAAACATTTCAAAATTGATATCATTATTTTATATACGCATTACATGGTGTATGCTTAAAATAAAAGTACTTTTAGTTTGTCAACAGTGGCAGTTGACAATTTAGAAGATATTTAAAACTTTTAAAAGTAATTTAGAAAACTCCAAAAAATCAAATGAATTAGTTTTATGTAATTAAAAAAAACTTTTAGTATAATATTGCAATTTGCAGCAATTATTTCTGAGTTTTGAAACTTATTCACTATATGTTTAGTTTATTCATGGAATAATTTGTTGCTTTGACTTAATAGTTATTCTGTAATTTATTTCTTAAATTGGTATATGGTCTGAAATTCTTGTTTGAATATGAGTAATGTTCTCTGTAAAAAATCCTTCTTTATTTATTGAACTTGTAGATTTTTTTTCTTTATTTTTAGAATCGTTATGAAAAAATTGCTCCTGTGTATTATAATCATTTAGTATAATAACTTTATCTATACAATGAATTCATTTATTCAAATTTGTAAGAATGAAGTATCTATTATTCTTGTCTGGCAATTACTGTTGTAACATAGTGAATTTATTCCACATCCTTTATCATTGTTTGGTTGTAAATGCTTCCAAAGGAGTATAGATTTTATGTTTACTCTGTTTTTGGTGATGTGACTTATTTCTAAGTGTAGTAATCTCTCATATTTTATAAAGAAGTTTGATTTGAAATTGAAATAATTTTTACAAATTGGAAAGTATTGATACTTTCAGATATTTCTATTTATTAGAAATAAGTTACTTTCATTTGCTGACCTAACAATATTTTTTATGCAAATAGTGATATCTTTATTTTACGGAGTCTTATAATTAAGTGGATATGTCTTCAGAAAAAAAATAAATAAATAAATAGTATGATTATAAAACCTGGAACCAGGGGGTATGCGTACCCCTCTGGGGCTTGAGCTAGCCACCAGGCGCGTCGGCAGGTGGTGGATCGCCGAAAGTCCTGTAGAAATAACAGGATAGCCTCGAATATTGAATAAGAGGCCGCGAACCAGCTCCCGTAAACCCTGGTGTTATGCGTTCCGTGCCTAGGGCTAATTGGCACCGCGGTATTGGTGTCTTAACGGAGCCTCTAGTTGCCTGGCGAACTTCTAGAGTAATTTGCCTTGCCCAGTATCTCAGGCAATGCTGGGTGGACTGTCATATTACCTGAGATTATTTACTGTTATTATATGGCTGAAAAGACATTGAAAATAACAAACATTTCTGCTTTTGCAGGAGAAACTTCTGAGGCAGACCTTTCTGAAAAAGACAAGGTAACTCAGAGACAATCTAATGAAGGGGTAGCAATGAAACCTTCACAGGAGGTAGAAATGACCTCCAAACCATCTTCTTCTGGTGAGAGTCAGGAAGCTATTTCTAGCATGACTGACTCTCTGACCAGAATCAAGCTTAAAAAGAGAATATCTGGTGCACAGAAAAAGAGGCTGGTGAAGGAGCGCAAAATCGCTGAGGGACTTGGGTTGAAAAACCCAAGGCAACCAAAGGCGAGAAGCGTCCTGCCAATCGGATGAACCAGGGCAAGGTTGGAAAGGCTGCCAAGAGAGAAGGACCTGAGGGATTTACTTACAGGGCGGCTCTCACGGCGATCAAGATGGCCGTGCTCTTAGAAGGTCATCCGGAAAAACGGTTAACAGAGAAACAGGCCTATGACCTGGAACTCTTGATAACCAGGAAAATAGGAAGGAATGAGGAGGGCTTTGCCCCAACCTTCCTATCCTGTAAACTTGAAAACGGGGCTCTTATTATCAATTGTGCAGATTTGGAGAGCTCAAAGTGGCTGGAACAAAATGTCAATGATATAAGCCCTTGGCAAGAACATAAACTCTTGGTGGGTGAGGCAAGGAAACTTGTCAGAACCACTAAGATAATTGCAAAACTGCCAAAAATCTGTAATGAACTGGAACCTAAAGAGCTCCTGAGAAAAATCGAGGCTCAGAACGGTGGGGTCACTCCATTGGAGTGGAACATTCTTAACATTAAGAACGACCCATCTGGGCGGACCATCGTTCTTAGTGTGCCTGAATTAGATGCTGCCACTCTTCGTGTAAGGGGATATAGGTTTTATATTGGCCTTCACCATGTGCAGGCTAAAGTACTTGATAAACCTGCTCCTGCTGATGGGGGTGAAGGTAGTTCAAGCCAACCTACACCACAGTAGAAGTGGTACTACTAACCTCAGTAAGAAGTTTCTTGCTGGGGATATACACCTGGCCCTGATTCAAGAACCCTGGTTGGTTAGGGGAAGAATCAGTGGTCTCAAAGGAACTAAAGGTAAGCTTATCTATTGTACTAATGGTAACGCTAGAACTTGTATACTCTTGCATAAAAACATTGAGGTTCTTCCCTCTCTGAATTTATTCTTAGGGACCTGACAGCTGTGAAAGTCAGACTCAACATAGAGGGTAGGAACAGGGAAATTGTTTTTGGCTCTGGATACCTGCCCTATGAAGAGAAGGCTCCACCTGACCATTCTCTGCACAAGCTCATGAACTTTTGCAGTAATAACAACTTACAGGTAGTCCTAGGACTAGACTGTAATGCTCATCATGTTGTCTGGGGAAGTACGGACACAAATAAAAGAGGTGAGTACCTTTTGGAATTTATTCTAAACTACGGGTTAGATATTCTAAATGTTGGCAACAAACCAACTTTTATTACTTCCAATCGATCAGAAGTAATTGACATTACTATAGCGACAACGCTGATTAGTAAAAATATCAAATACTGGAAAGTAGATGATCGACCTTCTGGTTCAGATCATCAAAACATCCATTTTGAAATTCACTCTAATGTGTGTCTGGATCGCATATTCAGAGACCCGGTTAGGACGGACTGGAAGAAATTCCAAGAAGAACTGACTGGGTTGATTGAGCTCGGTAACAGACCTATTAGAGACAACTACGATCTAGAAGTTACAGCAGATCTCCTACAGAGAAGTATTCTAGATTCTTATCATAACAATTGCCCCATTCGCACTAGAAGAGCTAAACTCCAATGCCCTTGGTGGAATGACTCTCTAGCTGCCGAAAGAGCAAATGTTAGAAAACTTTTTAACAAAGCTAAGAAAAATGGTGAATGGGAGAACTATAAAAGGGCCCTCACTAATTATAACAAACTTGTTAGAAAAAGCAAGATTAACTCCTGGAGAAAGTTCTGTGACGAGATAGATTCTATTTCTGAAGGAGCTAGACTCCAGAAACTCCTTAAAAGGGATGAACCTATTTTGGTTGGTACCCTAAAAGACGAAGAGGGTAATTTTGCTGCTTCCGGAAAAGGGGTTATGGAAATTATGACCAGGACTCACTTCCCGGGAGCTAGAGATATTTATAGCAACGAAGGGGAACATTGCATTGGCTCTTTGCAAAGAGTCAATAGCAATCAATGGACCATTGCTAAAAATATCATAAACTACAACATTGTTAAATGGGCAATTTTCGCCTTTAAACCTCTAAAATGCCCTGGGCCTGATGGAGTTATGCCCATCATGATCCAGAAGGCAGAAAAGGTTGTCATACCAATGCTAACTAGAATGTATAGAACTAGTTTGGCCCTGGGATATATACCAAAGACATGGCAAAAGACTAGGATAGTCTTCATTCCAAAACCTGGCAAGGACACTTATGACCAGGCCAAGTCATACAGACCAATCAGTCTTTCTTCATTCTTTCTTAAAATTATGGAGAAAATCATTGATCGGCATATTAGAGATTACTTGGGTAGAAATAGTCCCTTGCATGCTCTTCAATTTGCCTATCAACCTGGTAAATCTACAGAGACTGCTCTACATCAGCTAGTTTCCAAGATTGAAGCCACTCTGGATCAAAAGGATATTGCCTTGGCAACTTTCCTCGACATCCAGGGTGCTTTTGATAATACTTCCCATCCATCCATCCTCAATGCACTTAGAGGGGCAGGGATTAATCAAACCCTGTGTACTTGGATTGAGGCCTTAATTTCGGATAGATATATACAAATGAACATCTTCGGTGAATCATTTGAAAAAAAGACTACTAGAGGTTGTCCTCAAGGAGGTGTTCTGTCACCATTACTTTGGAACCTAGTTGTAAATAGCCTTATAAAACATCTAAATGATAAGGGTTATTATACGCAGGGATATGCTGATGACATTGTCATCCTTATCCTTGGTAAAGATTTTGACATAACTTGTCATCTCATGCAGGATGCTCTAAGTTATGTAGGTCAATGGTGCATGGATAGGGACCTGATGGTTAATCCTCAGAAAACCTACCTCGTACCTTTTACACGCAAAAAGAAACGGAAAGGTTTTTTCATACCAAGACTTTTTGATGTTGAAATCAATGTGGCTTCAGAGGTGAAGTATCTGGGCATCTATTTAGACCAGAAACTCACCTGGAATAAGCACATTGATGATAGGATCAACCGAGCAAAGAAAAGCATTGTGATTTGCAGGCGAATGCTTGGTAAGAACTGGGGTTTACATCCAAAACTGATGTTATGGATGTACACAGCTTTTGTCAGGCCCATTTTCACATATGCCTGTGTGATCTGGTGGCATAAGGTGGAACAGAAGACTGTGATTGACAGATTGAGGAGTCTACAAAGACTAGCCTGTCTCTGCATCACAGGAGCAATCTCCACCACGCCAACCAGAGCATTGGAGGTTGTGTTGGATCTGACTCCCTTGGACATCTTCATATGCAGCGTTGCAAGATTGAATGCATATAGAATGAAGCTGCAAAACCACTGGTATGACCAGCCTGTTGCCAAAGGGCACAAGGGCATCACCAGGAAATTTCAAGACCCTATTTTTCTGATGCCATCTGACATCATGGAAAAAACATACATGTTTGACAAGACATTTGATGTAGTTTTTCCAACTAGAGAGGAATGGGATAACAACATGTTTGGAACTAAAACAGGAGATCTAATCTGGTACACAGATGGATCACTGAAGAACAGCCTCTCAGGTCTGGGAGTTTGTGGCGTGTCACCAAGAATCAGCTTGTCTGTAAGCCTTGGGCGATACGCTTCGGTCTTCCAGGCAGAAGTTTTGGCCATTATCCACTGTCTGCGACTGAATATGAAGAAGGGCTACTACGATAAGCGGATTCTCATTTTCAGTGACAGTCAAGCCGCTTTAAAAGCGCTTAATTCCTTCGAAATCAAATCTAAAATGATTCTGGAGTGTAGAAACCTTCTTACAGAACTGGCAACTAGAAACAGGGTGATCCTTGTATGGGTGCCAGGGCATAAAGGTATCGAAGGTAATGAAAAGGCTGATGAGCTTGCTAAACAAGGATCGTCTTTTGTTCCCATTGGTCCAGAACCTTTTTGTGGGATCAATTTGAAGACCGCAAAAACCAATGTTCGCAGATGGGAAAAACAGAAGATGTATGAAGCTTGGCTCAAATCTCCTGGTCAAACCCACGCTAAAGGTATGATCTGTAGGTCATCAGCGAGGATTTCCTATGAAATTCTTAGATGCTCTAGGCAGAAGATACGTTTAATCGTAGGCTTCATAACTGGGCACTACAATTTCAGAAAACATCTCCATAAAATGGGACTGTTTCAGCAAGATCCTATCTGCAGGAAATGTCATATGCAAGAGGAAACGGCCAAGCATATCATTTACGAATGCGAGGCTCTTGCCCTCCCTAGATTAACTTCTTTAGGCATCATCCATACTAGAGAGTTACACCTAGATTCCATTAAAGGGTTATCAGACTTTATTAATAAAGTGGGTGATCCGAGCAAATGGAACTAAGAAACATTGGGTTTGGAGTTAACAGTACAAAATGCTGATAAAAGCAGAGGTGCTCAATGACATACAAACCCAACTGGAAGAAGAAGAAGAAGAAGATGATTATAAAAGCTTGTTGTGTAGTGTGGAAATATTTTACTTGGAAGCATGAGGAATGTCTTAAAATACTGATAAAAATTTTATTATGATATGCTTTAACTGTGATTTTAAGTTTTTGATTTTGCAAGGCATTTTTTTTTTTTTTAACTAAAGACATTCATTTAATTTTTATGCATTCAATTTCCAAGAAATATAATTTTTATTAAAAAAATTTTGATTTAAAAGTTTTATTTAAGTGAATAAGAAAGTTTATTAATGGGATTTTTATTTTAAGTTTGAGTAATATTTTTATATGGTTAAATAGTACAATTGATAAGTATAAAAAATAATGTAGAAGCAAAGGAATATCACGCATACATAAAAAAAAAAAAGTTGGGAAATGATAAGAGATATGAAATTAATTTCAAAAAATAGCTACCCTTTTCAAGTTTCACACAAGGTAAAGAGTTATTTTAATAATATTTAAACAGAATTTTATAGAGAAATGGAATATGATTCTAAGATACTTTCTTTATGTTTGATAAATTCTGTAAAATTAAGAAATTGTTTTGAAATTATTATAACATTCCTTATTGATTGCTTGATTTGAAGTTACTATTAGTATAACAGAATATTAAAAAATCATATTTTTGTATCACAGTTTCAATGCTTTGAAAATGTGTGCTTTGATTAAATCAATAAAGTAGATTTAATAATATTTATTATGTTAAAATGACTTTTGTTTTCAATGTTTCTTTGATTCATGTAGAACTTTGTCGCATAATAATAAACAGTATATTTATTTATTCAATCAGGGTTTTGATTTGTTTCATTTTCAGAAATTAACACAATAAAATTCTGTATGTATATACATTGTCTTTATGTTTTCACAGTGCTGAAATAAAGTACCATTGAATTTTCATGTTGAAACTCCTGGCGTATCTTGCAATGTATAAAATTATGGGAATCTTCCATTGAAAGCATAATTTTCACTACTATTCTAAAATTTTCTCTGCTATATATTACCTTACTTAGCTGAAGTTTATTTCTCATTTTATTTCTTTTTGTCCCTGAAAAACTATTTTAAACCATAATGTTATACCTTATTTTTTGAAAATCATCACAAATCTTCAAACACGTTTTACTAATTACACTAATATTTACTCATTATGATAGAATATGACTTATTATTTTAATGGGAATTTTCCTGTGCATTCTGTTGTCAACCCGAATATGTCTAAATAATGTGTCAACTTGTGCCATCATTGTTTTTTAAGGCGATGACCATTTTGATACATGTTTTGGACTGAATGTTGTTTCTTAATGACTTTTTATTATTTAAGAATGAAATACTGTGAATTATATAAGACAATATAAATCCAAATTACAAAATTTTGTAATATTTTGAAATAATTTTTATATTTCTCTTTATCTAACCTTGTGATTTAAGTGGAATATTCCGGTTACGTATCATTTTAAATGATGGTATGACTTTCTCTTCTGTGAAGGAAACCTTGTAATACTGATACAAAACCATGTACAATTTTGAATATCATTTGGGTAAAATATTATTTTTCCTGTTCAAGAAATAAACAAAAAAATGAAAGTATTTCAATCCATTTCAGAGTCTCAAATAGTATCAATTACTGGCACATTTTGTTTTTAAACTGAAAGTAAATGCCAAATTTTAATATTTGTAATTTGCACTGAAATATTATACATATATGGTAAAACAAGTTATCCACATCTTGGTACAGATTGTTTCCTACGAGAACTGTCAAGGAGTTCATTTGTAAATAGTTCATAGTATTTATGTTAATGCATCAGAATGCGAGGTAATGATTTATAAGAAAATAATCACTTGAAAAATTTTCAGTAAATGGGAGTTTTCCATATTGTATAATGAAATTAAAAAAAATCTTAATAGGATTTCTATTTCATGGGATATATGGCTGTGATTTGGTATAGCTTTACTTGCCATCCATACAATAAAAATGAAACTAATTTTTAACAGTTTTTTTAAAACCATCTAATAATGAAATGAGAGAAAATATAAAAAGTATCTCATCACGAAATATTGATACAGTGAGTGTTGATTTAGTTGGTAAATTCAGATGTGGGGAAAATGAATTTTCTAATAATCACATCTGGCTTTTAGTAGTGGAATTAACACAGTGATTTAAAGAGATACACTTTTAATAGTTAATTTTCATGAATATTGTTATTAAACTTCAAAAAATAATCTAATGAAATATATAATTTCTCAGTTACCAATTTAAGGAATATGTGTGACTTTATAATTTCTTTAAAACAAATCTTTAATATTATTGTAAACTCAATATTGATTTTAGTTAAATATGAAACATGAAGTAAAGCCTCAATTATATCATTGCTGAATATGAACATAAAGGTTTTTTCTTTTCTTTTTTTTTTAAATATTTTTTATGCTTGCCATACAATATTTAATTAAATTCTGTAAACATGGTAAAGTTCTAAAATTCAATTACAAGATACATTATTTCACCAAATACATAGCTACAGGAGTAATGAGTTACAAAGAATGCAAGACAATTTTTTTGTGTTTTAATTTTATTATTTATCTCATATTCTATAATTTGAAAATTGCTCAATTTTGAAAATCTGTCACTAGTTTATTTAATTATAAAATAAAGTACTACACAAAATATCAGGGCATACCAAAAAATTCTTGCAATACAGTACAGAACTAAATTTTTTTTTATGAAGAGCATATGTATAGGAAATGGTACTACAGTATTTAAGCTTACAATTGGAATAATTATAGAAAAAAATTAAAAAATAATGACTGGTGCATTACTTTATTTTAAAAAAAAATGCATGAAAAGCTTATAAAAATTTCTATTAGTACAGGCAGATTTACTAACAGAATTATAATTTTCATCTATTTATAGTTATATATTGAGGTAAACACTTGTTTTAATGAATCCAAAGTACAGATAACTGATTTGATACTGCAGTACATTTACAATAAAAATTTTTTTAAATGATTAACGCAAACTGATATTCTAGCTATAATTTGTAGTCGTAAAGTTTTCTGATTTGGGGATATTATCAGAAAATTCTAGATAGAGTTCCAGGCTATCAATATTTCAAACTAATCGTCAAAAAGGAGCGCAATAAGAAATCGAAACTACATAAATAGTTGAATTTAAATCTTAATTAAAGGAAAATTGCAGCTTAAAAGCAAAAATTGATAGAATTGCTTTTGATTTTTAAGCAAATATTACATCACTGTACAATATAATTGCAGTCGATGAGAGAGTCTCAAACGTAGGAGAAAAGCATAAATTAAGCAAAGAAATATTTCCTTCGTATTTTTACAGAATATACACAATATTCAATATGGTTCCAGTTAAATCCATCATGTTATCAATTCATGTATATTTTTACATCAAGCAGAAAAATTTTACAACTAATAAATAATACTTTAACAAATTCTTAACTTTTTATTCAGTTATTTTCAATTTCTTATATTCTTATGTTATATTTAAAATTTTTAAGCATTACAAATTTTATTACACTATTATATATGTAACTGTAACTTTGAACAAATTTCTGCGTTTTTGATTACCATTATTAAGTTTGTTTTTGAATGAAACAAAGAAAAAATTGTTGAAAAATTGCGAACATTTCCGTAAAAATTTCTGTTATATCATGCTGTCAAATATTCGAAATGCAAATAAAATTGTAAATATTAGTTATTAAAGGGAAAAATGTGTGTGAAAGGTATATTTGATTGGACACGATAAAACAAATGTAAACACAAGCTTATGTAATCGTACCTAATATATGAAGTACTTATAATTTCAGAAATTAAAATACAGTAATGTTGTTAACTTATATAATGAATGTAACTGCAAGTATTACATTAGTTTTGTGACTGAATAAAAAAGTGAGAATTAATTCGAATGCTCCCACTTTAAAGGAAATGTTAACATTGATTTGTGTAATTATTCACTGTCGGAGAATGGAGTGTTTCTTATAATTATCCTTAAAAGTTTCCTAATACGTATGACCATTCTTAAATAAGCTTTAATTTGGTAGGTTAAGACAAGCTAACAAATTTACCTCTTAGAACGTAATGGGAAAATGCTGAAATGATACTTACCTTCAGGAAATAACCTATGTCATAATCTATATTTGTTAATTTTTATCGTCACTTATATCTTCTTCTTCGAGTTGGGTTTGTATAT
This sequence comes from Latrodectus hesperus, assembly GCA_037975125.1. Classification (NCBI taxonomy): domain Eukaryota; kingdom Metazoa; phylum Arthropoda; class Arachnida; order Araneae; family Theridiidae; genus Latrodectus; species Latrodectus hesperus. Next base: position 121,357 of record JAJQOW010000144.1, read on the forward strand.
CATTGAGCACCTCTGCTTTTATCAGCATTTTGTACTGTTAACTCCAAACCCAATGTTTCTTAGTTCCAGTTGCTCACCATCACTTCACTTTATTAATATCACTTTATTCACTTTATTAATCACCCACTTTATTAATAAAGTCTGATAACCCTTTATTGGAATCTAGGTGTAACGCTCTAGTATGGATGATGCCTAAAGAGGTTAATCTAGGGAGGGCAAGAGCCTCGCATTCATAAATGATATGCTTTGCCGTTTCCTCTTGCATATGACATTTCCTGCCGATAGGGTCTTGCTGAAACAGTCCCATTTTATGGAGATGTTTTCTGAAATAGTAGTGCCCAGTTATGAAGCCTACGATTAAACGTATCTTCTGCCTTGAGCATGTGGCGATCGCACATACATTTAATCCAGTACATTCCACCAGATGGCAGCAAGAGATGTCAAATCCAACATAGACACCAGATGGCGCTACAGCACCAGTGATTCAGGAAAAAAATAACGAACTGTCAGTCGGACTGTTAACTCCGACCGAAGCTGTCGTCACTATCGTGCCTTATGTGTATCACTTTTGTATATAATGTAAATTAAATATCGTTTAAGTTTATAACCTTCTGATGAATCTTTTTCGTTTATTGGCTTTAGTTTTAAGATGTTATCAGGCCGATATATCGTGCATACAACAATCAGCCAAATTGGTGACTCTTAGAAGATAGAACACGTGTATTTATTCTCGAACCGAAAAGCATTCGCTTCCACGGACAATTAGTTATCCTTTTCGATCGTGTAGCTGCCTTCTAATCTGGTAAAATATCATCTTTCAATGGCTTGCCATATCATCAAACATGAAATATTCATCATTATTTCGACTGAAAATCAAGGAATTTGTGAATTACGACAGATCGCTTTCACCGATGAAAATACTCGTGCTGGTGCCAAACTGCTTTCGTTTTAGCGGACAATACTGTTTTACTGAACGTGTTTGTGCTTTACTAAAGGTGCTTTGTGCTTCATCGTTGCCAACATCGTTATTTATATATATTTTTGTGTTTCTTACCGTTTGAATTCCAGGCGTACTTCAATCTTCTTAAGTAAGCTCGTTCTATTCTTTTCATTTTTTCATTATTGCCATCGGATCGTTAAACGCTAATTTATTTCATTCCATATTTTGCTATCCATTTTTATTTATTTGCGTTATTTTTCATGCCTTGCTATTTTTTTTTCTATTCCTTTGTTTCATTATGTTATATTACAAGTTACATATTCGCATTTTCTATTGATTGCTTAAAATTGTTGCTTTTTTTAAATTCATAATTGTATTGCATCATATGTACTTATTGGTAGCAGTCTTAATTTCCTTTCCTACATTTTGATTACCTTTTGATCATTGTTGTTAAGGTTGTCCCTGGGAAATTCATTTGTTTCTTGTATAATTTCTTGTGGCTCATTCCTATATTTCGTATCACCATGAGTGACGACGAGGTCGAAAAACAGGCTAGTGTGTCTCGTGTTTCTGTCAAACCCCCACCATTTTGGAAAGCAAATCCAACCTTATGGTTTGCACAGCTCGAGGCACAGTTCTCAATTTCTGGCATTACTGAAGATTCAACCAAATTTAACCATGTAATTTCTGCGGTTGAATCTGACGTGCTCAATACTGTCTCTGACATTGTCTTGCAGCCTCCGACCAAGGATAAATACAAAAACCTTAAAGCTCGTCTAATAGACTTGCATTCAGAAAGTGAAGAATCCAGACTCCACAGACTTTTGCAAGGTCTCGAACTTGGCGACCAACGCCCCTCACAATTGCTTACCCGTATGCGTTCCCTTGCTGGCGCAACGGCAGGAGAAGCTATTTTACGATCCTTGTGGCTTTCCAGACTTCCTACAAGCACGCAAAGCATTCTCGCTGCACTTAGTGATGATCTCCCTCAACTTGCCGCAGTAGCGGACAAAATTTCAGACCTCACTAATGCTTCAACCATAAATTCCACAAGCTTGCAACCATCTCCTCCGACGAGCACCCTTGAAGCACAAATATCACAATTGACTAAACAAGTGAGCGAACTCTCAACCATTGTTCATCAAAATGCACGTTCTAGGCAAAATCAGCGCCACTATAGAAGTAACAGCAGGCGACGTAGTCCATCCAGGGGACGGAACCGCCAATACAAAGAGCCCTCCAATAATTTATGTTTTTACCATACAAATTTTGGATCAAAAGCTAAAAAGTGTACACCACCTTGCTCCTTCCGTCAACCGGAAAACTAGCATCGCGGTCACAGGTGGCCACGATGGCTGACCGCGGCACTTCCCGAATTTATGTGGTCGACAATGCTCTAAACATGAAATTTCTTATTGACACTGGGGCTGACGTGTCCGTCATTCCTCGCCCTAAGAATTTTAATACCCAAAGAGAAAAACTGACTTTATATGCAGCTAACAACACTCCTATTCCAACTTATGGAACGAAATTATTAACTCTCAACTTAAACCTACGAAGATCATTTTCCTGGCCTTTTATAGTCGCTGACGTCTCAAATCCTATCATTGGTGTTGACTTTTTGAGACACTTCAACTTACTTGTCGACGTCCGGCGCAGGCAACTTCTGGACCCCACAACCAACATCTCGGTCACAGGAAAAATTTCTACGGAGCCACTTCAGAAAGTTATGTTAATAACTGAATCTTCAAAATACCACAAACTTTTGTCTGCTTATCCCGCTCTTCTAAACACCTCGGGTCTCAATGGTGATAGGCCCAGTTACGAGGTATATCACCATATTGAGACCACCGGCCCTCCAGTTTTTTCCAAGCCGAGACGTCTCAGCACCCCTCTCCTAAATTCGGCAAAGGAAGAATTCCAATTCATGCTACAACAAGGAATCATTCGTCCATCCAAAAGTCCTTGGGCGAGTCCTTTGCACATGGCTCCAAAGAAAAGCGGTGACTGGAGACCTTGCGGTGACTACAGACGCCTGAATGCTGTCACAGTTCCGGACCGCTATCCTGTTCCACACATCCAGGATTGCACACATCTGTTAGCTGGGCGAAAAATTTTTACCACTCTCGATCTCACACGCGCCTACAACCAGATCCCTGTTTTTCCTGATGACATACCAAAGACGGCGGTGACGACACCTTTTGGACTCTTCGAGTTTGTTTTTATGCCATTTGGCCTCCGAAACGCTGGGCAGACCTTTCAGAGATGCATTAACAATGCTCTTCAAGGTTTAGACTACTGCATTGCCTACCTTGATGACATCCTGATCGGTTCTACAAACGAAGAGGAACACATTTCTCACTTGAAAGAAGTCTTTAATCGCTTGCAACACTTCAGTTTCAAACTCAACCCATCTAAGTGCATCTTCGGCCAATCAGAAATCAAATTCTTAGGTTGTCTGATTACCCAAGACGGGGTTCGCCCACTTCCTGAAAAAGTTGAAGCCATATCATCTTTCCCAAAACCCCAAACTGTGGCTGAGCTTCGACGTTTCCTGGCCATGATTAATTTTTACCGAAGATTCTTACCAGCAGCCGCCCGCCGACAAGCTCCTCTCACTCATTTCCTAAAAGACAGCAAGAAGAAGGACAATCACCCAGTTGTGTGGTCCGAGGAAGCTAGCGCAGCTTTCGAACGCTGCAAAGAGGACCTGATTCAAGCCACTACCTTGTCTTATCACACAGATAATGACAAACTCATTCTTGCAACTGATGCTTCAGATATGGCCATTGGCGCCACTCTGCAAGCTGAAACTCCACATGGCATCAGACCCCTCGCCTTCTTCTCAAGGAAGCTCACTTCTACGGAAACTCGATACAGCACATACGATAGAGAACTTCTAGCCGTCTATGCAGCTGTGAAACATTTTCGACATTCCTTGGAGGGACGACAGTTCCAGATCCAGACAGATCACAAACCTCTCACATTTGCCTTTACTACAAATTCCTCATCCTCTCCAAGACAGCTTAGGCAACTGGATTTCATCGCACAGTTCTCCACCGATATTAAACATGTCAAGGGATCGGAAAACGTCGTGGCAGATACCTTATCACGCATACACGACATTACCATTCCTTCTGCCATTGACTTCTCATCCATCGCAGCAGCACAGGAGAATGACCAAGAATTACAGGCACTTTTGTCGAATCCTAGTGCCAGCAGTCTCAACCTTCAACCCTTGAAGTTAGACCCACAAACTTCAATCTTGTGTGACACATCTCAAGGAACTGTTCGCCCTTATCTACCTGCATCCTTCCGGCAACCTGTTTTTCAGCAACTCCACAACTTGTCACACCCTGGCATACGGGCGACGAAAAAACTTGTTCAACAGCGATATGTATGGCCATTCATGCTCAGTGATATAACTGCCTGGACTAAGGCATGCCTCTCTTGCCAAAAGTCCAAAGTTCAGCGTCACACAAAGAGCCCGATCCAAAAAATTCCTGTGCCAGACAAGCGTTTTGCTCATGTCCACATCGACATCGTTGGACCGCTATTGCCATCAGAAGGCTCAAGATATACTCTGACATGCATAGACCGCTTCACTCGGTGGCCAGAGGCAATTCCCATAGCAGATATCACTGCTGACACGACTGCCAGAGCCTTCTATAATCATTGGATAGCACGTTTTGGTGTTCCCGAACTTGTTACTACTGACCAGGGGCGACAATTCCATTCTAATCTCTTCAAAGCACTCACCAAGTTACTTGGAATTCAGCGCATCAGGACGACTCCGTACCATCCGTCATCCAACGGAATCGTGGAGAGATGGCACCGCAGTCTTAAGCAATCGCTCATGTCTCATATGTCACAGTCACAGCGTTGGACCGAAGCCCTGCCGACTGTCAAGCTCGGTCTACGTTCTGTTTTTAAACCAGACCTGCAATCGACTTGTGCAGAGATGGTCTATGGAACCACCATTCGCCTTCCAGGTGATTTTTTCAACCCAGCATCGGTTAGGCCATCACCGGATACTCCTGACCACTCATTCTTACAAGATCTTAAAGAGCAGATGTCAAAGCTGTCACCAACCCCTGCATCGAGACATCTCTCTTCCACGCCTTCCTTTTTTGTACCGTCAGAACTCTCCTCATGCACTCATGTTTTTGTGAGGCATGATGCTGTCAAGCGTCCTCTTCAACGCCCTTACGATGGACCCTTTAAAGTCATCACTCGTTACGAGAAAACTTTTCTGCTGGACGTCAACGGTTCCCAAACCACCATCAGCATTGACAGGCTGAAACCAGCATTTCTTCTCCCACCTTCGTTCAACGAGAGTTCTAACGAGCAACAAGATGTTCCACACACTCCAAGTCCTGTTCAGAACAATACGGCTGAGACGTGTCCTGTTCCCGCTAGCAACCAACCTCCAACTGTCATCACTCGTTCAGGTCGTCGTGTACGATTTAATCTTCGATACTCCTCTTAATCGTGCATCGCACTAGGGGGGGAGTACTGTGGCGATCGCACATACATTTAATCCAGTACATTCCACCAGATGGCAGCAAGAGATGTCAAATCCAACATAGACACCAGATGGCGCTACAGCACCAGTGATTCAGGAAAAAAATAACGAACTGTCAGTCGAACTGTTAACTCCGACCGAAGCTGTCGTCACTATCGTGCCTTATGTGTATCACTTTTGTATATAATGTAAATTAAATATCGTTTAAGTTATAACCTTCTGATGAATCTTTTTCGTTTATTGGCTTTAGTTTTAAGATGTTATCAGGCCGATATATCGTGCATACACAATTAACCAAAATCATCTTAGAATTTCATAGGAAATCCTCGCTGATGATCTACAGATCATACTTTTAGCGTGGGTTTGACCAGGAGATCTGAGCCAAGCTTCATACATCTTCCGTTTTTCCCATCTAAGAACATTGGTTTTAGCGGTCTTCAAGTTGATCCCACAAAAAGGTTCTGGACCAATGGGAACAAAAGATGATCCGTCACTTATATAAAACATTACTAAGCTTAATCACTCAGCGTAATAAAACTATAAAATGTTTCTCAATTTGGCTGTAATGTAGCCAGATTGTAATGTTAAAATAACATATATTTTGTAATGTAGTATATTTTGGAAGAGTTTAATAAATTATATATATGTATATAATTTATAACGATGGCATTTAAATTGTCAAAACTTGTCAAATGTATTTATAACAATGCTATTATGATTACTAAAGTAATTAAATTTGAATTTTATATGGTGGAAACAAATGAAAGAATTTTTTTGTGTTACCAATATCTAGACATTTTAAAAAGAATGTAACATGTTTCCACCTAAATTAAAATTTAATTTTACAGAATGCATATATATTCTTCATAGAATTACATCTTTGACAAATATTTTGCTTTATTTTATATGGTTAATAAATTAAAATTGATATATTTGGTTGTATCATAATTGAAAGTAATTTAATGAAGAAAAAATATATTTTTTCAATTCATATAACAGATTTATCATTTTATAAAGCGAATTTTAAAAATAAATGCATATCAGTTGATACAACTTCTGGTGAAATGTTTATAAATTCCATTAATTTAATAGAATTATTATAATATACTTTGTAAAAAATGCTGTAACGTAATATTTAGAAAACAGTAAACACTCGTTTCATGAACTTGTGGAAATTGTAGAACAATGTTTAAAATCAAGTCATAAATACGTTTTTTCTAAATGTTTGTCTTCAAATGGGTAATAAATTTTTCATTACATAACTATAGTAAGATGTTCAGTAGGGGATATCAGCATGTAAAATCGCAAGTGTTGGTAAATTATGGGATTGGAAAAATGAGCATATACTGTTCTTTTGATTTTGAGATTGATCCACTAAATCTATATTTTATTTATAGGATGGTCTGGTTTTGAGATCCTGTTGCATGTAGGAATATAATTGAGAACCTTCTTGATTGTTTGAACGTCCTCTTTTGCTGTAAGTATTGTTATTTTACACAAAAGACATTCTGTGTTTTGTTATGTAATTTTATGCTAAAACTTTTAATTATAAACTTGGAATAAGGCTCTGTGAGCATGTTGAGTTTAATATTTCTAACTTGTAATGTGTATATGCTTTTATTTACATTAGAAATCACTTTATATTTTTCTAATTGTGTTCCATTTTTAAATTCCTCAATTTCTGTAAATTGTATGTATATTGTATATGGTTATCAGGTTATTATTTTAAAAATTATATAATAATATGATTAATGTTTTTTAATGTAAATTTGTCTGAAAGAAATTGATATATTATTTTCTTATTTGTATATGTTTCCCTCTCTCGTTTCCAATAAAACAAATTGCTGTCCTTGCACTAATATATTTTATTTATTTTCATTTTCATTTATTATAAACAATTTAATTTAAAAGCATTCATCAATTTTCCATTGATTGAAAACAATATAATAAAAAATTATATTTTTTTGTAATTTTAGTGTAAAGAAACACATGTTTAAAAATTTTTTTCATAAATTTTCTTTCCAATTGAGTTTAAACAAACTATAAAGATTTTTTTTATGAATTATATGCAATCAATAAGATATTCATTAGTTTTTCAGCATTTACTATCTAAAATCTGCTCAGTATTTTTAGATTAATGATTTTATCACCTTTTTCAGTTGTTTTTTGTTGTAAAAAGTAATTGAAAACTATTCTTTTATTGAATAATATCCATGTCCTTTCATATGAATTTATAAAATGCCTGTCTTTAAAATTTTTTTATAGTATTTGGTTTAATATAATGAATTGATAAATTATTTTTTTATGTTTTATCTTTCTACATGTTTGATGTTGGGTTTGTTATGGTTAAAAGATCTGTATAATAAGAGATGTAATAATTAATTACTCATACGACGGACCAGTGTCTTTTTAAATTATTTATTACAGACACAGACAAACATAATAAAAGATATGGGGATTAATTCCTGCTCGAGAAACATAACCGTTCTCCTCAATTTCCAAACTACAACTGCTTTGTTCAAAACAATATCACGTGACGTGCGCGCATGCGCGAACATGCCGCCCGCCATTGCAATGTGAAACATTCAATATTTTCACACAAGTAAATGACAGTTACATTTAAATTTTACAAACATAAATTGCAATAATTTTACATAATGAAAACTAGTTAATAACATTACACAAATATTTGAAATGCACAGTACATAAAGTAAACAATCAGCTATACAAGAGAGAAGGATAGTGACAAATTTATTAAATTTATCCTTTTGAATAAAACATTAAAAAATTTTTTCTCATTTTTCTAAAGGCAAAACACATAATTTGGATATTGGTCTTTTAAATATGCCAGATTTTGTTCTGACGTCCACGACACGAATGTTGTTATCTTTACCAGGATATGTCTTAATAATGCGACCTAAAATCCATTTAGAAGTAGGTATATTTTCCTCCCTTAAGATTACCATATCCCCAATTTTTACATTTTGTTTAGAAAACATCCACTTAGTACGTTGTTGTAAGGTGCTTAAATAAGATTTATGCCAATTTTTCCAAATCAATTGTACTGCCTTTGTAGTTCTTTGCCATAAGTTTAATCTGTTTTCATTGATATTTACCAAGGTAGGCTCTACAATTGAAGTAAGAGATCTTCCTATTATAAAATGTCCAGGAGTTAAGATGTTTAAATCCTCTATATCTGAAGAGAGAGGGGTCAAGGGACGTGAGTTGAGCATTGCCTCAACCTGAACTAAGACAGTCAAAAATTCCTCATACGTAAAATTAGAGTTGCTCACAACACGTTTAAGATAATATTTGATAGACTTCACTCCCGCTTCCCACAAGCCGCCAAAATTTGGGGCTCTAGGAGGAATAAATTTCCATTCAATGCTTTCTTCCGATAAAAATTTAGCTAAAGTTTCTTGTTTAAGCATTTTATTATGAAATCCTCTTAGTTCTTTATTTGCGCCACTGAAGTTGGTCGCATTATCTGAAAAGATTTTTGAAATTTTTCCTCGTCGTGCTATAAAGCGTTTAAGGGTTGCAATCATTGATTCTGAAGTAAGGTCTGATACAATTTCTAAATGGGTTGCTTTAGTTACTAGACAAACAAATATACAGACATAAATTTTAGTTAAGGAACCCTTTCTTTGATTTTTGTTTTTAATAAAAAAGGGACCACATAGATCTATACCTACAGAGTTAAATGTAAAATCTGGATTAATTCTTTCCTTTGGAAGGTCACCCATTTTTTGATTACATATTTGAGGATTTGCTTTAAAACATGTGAGACAATCATGTGTTAATTTTCTACACAAATTTCGACCATTTAAAGGCCAATATTTTTGCCTCAGTTGAAACAACAAAGTTTGAGGTCCGGAATGCAAATATTTTTCATGATAGTATTGAATGATCAATTTTGTTAATTTACAGTTAGAGGGCAATAAGATTGGATGTTTATTACAATAACTTAATGAGGAATTAGTTAACCTACCTCCAACTCGAATTATACCTTCTCGATCTAAAAAAGGGGATAAACTTTTAATCTTACTTGATGTAGAAACAGTTGCATTTTTAAGAAGACATTTAAAGTCATCTTTAAGTTCAGCTCTTTGAGTTTCTTTGATTAAGAACATCTCTGCATGCCTTAATTCGTCAGAGGTTAGAGGTCCTACTACTTTATTCTCAGGATACTTGCAGTTGTTGAAGAACCTGAAAAGATAACTTAAAACACGAACAATTTTTAAATACTTATTACTAATTTGTAATAGTGTTTCCAATAAGCTGAAAGAGTTAGAAATAGATAGAGTTATTTTTGAGTCATTAGTTAGTTCTGTCTGTTGCACACAGTCTTTCTTCATTTCACAAATATATTCTTCCTCTGGAACTACTGGATTCTCTTCTATAAAGGGTAGATTGGCAACTGACAGGAAGGTTGGTCCATTCCACCAGAACGAACAGTCAACGAGAACATCAGCATTGGCTCCTCTTGATATAGCATCAGCGGAAATATTTTCCTTTCCTGGGCAGTAGAACCAGGAATTGATTTCAGTCAAAGATTTTATCTCCTTTACTCGATTTGCAACAAACTGTTTCCAGCGATTAGTGGAACCCTTGATCCAATACAATGTTATTTTTGAATCAGTCCAGTAATAAATTTTGGATGAAACTTTACGGTCTATTATTTTTTTGACCGCATTCGTTAATCGAGACGCCAACAAAGCTCCGAGAAGTTCGAGCCGAGGCAGAGAAATTTTCTTTAGAGGAGTAACTCGACTCTTTGATGCTATTAGATTCACTTGAATTTCATTTCCATTTATTACTCGCAAATAGACGGCAGCACCATATGCCTTTTTGCTGGCATCACAGAAAGTGTGTATTTCAATCACAGTTGAATCTGTAATACAGGGAATAGTTAATCTTGGAATCTTTAATTGTGCCAAGTTTGGCAGCTCATTGCACCATTGAAGCCATTCCTTTTGAACATCAGGAGGTAATGGTTCATCCCACTGGATTTTCCGAAGCCACAATTCTTGTAACAGGCACTTAATTCTTACTGTAAATGGAGTCAATAATCCCAATGGGTCAAAGATTTTTCCAATGGCTTGTAAAATGAAACGTTTGGTGTCCTTTCGGTTTGATAAAATTTCCATCAAACCTTGGATGTCAAAGATTAAACAATCTTCTGTTGTGTCCCAAGCTAAGCCAAGTACCTTTGTGGAATTTGATGCCAGACTAATAGATTTCTGAGGAGATTGTACATCAAACTCTTCTTTCTTCCATTGTTCCATCAATTCACAATCATTAGTGATCCATTTCCTCAAGTTCATATTGGCTTCAGACATTATGGCTTTGGCTTCACGAGAAATTACAAGAACATCATTTAGATTGTCTCCACCAGTTAAAAGGTCGTCAACGTAGATACTTGTATCTAACAATCCCACAGTGACTGGATATTTATTTTTAAATCCTTTTAAATGTTTCTTGATGGTAGCTGACAACAGAAATGGGCTGGCATTTACTCCGAAAAGAACGCGTTTGAATCTGTAAATTTGGAGATTGCGTTTTCCATTTGCTTCTTCAAACCACAAGAAGCGCACTGCATCTCTGTCCTTTTCCGACAAGGAAACCTGCAGAAAGGCTTTCTCTACATCAGAGGAGATGGCAATTTTATTCAATCGAAATTGAATAAGTAAATCAAAGAGATTTGGGTTCAAATTAGGGCCAGTCCATAGACAATCATTCAGAGAAAGTTCATCGTTATCGTGTGAGCTGGCGTCAAACACTATTCTGATTTTAGTGGTAAGTCTATCTTCTTTATAGACTGCTTGATGTGGTAAATAATATATGGGTTTGTCTACGACTTGAGCTTCATTTTCGTCAACCCGTTCGATTATTCCTTGCTTCAGATAGTCTTTCAAAGTATCATTATATTGAAGGCGTAACTCTGGATTTGTACAAAGTCTTTTTTGCAAACTCTGCAAACGTTTTTTTGCAACGATAAAATTATTGTTCAATTTTAAATCTTTCCAGTCCTTTTTCCAAGGTAATTCAACTTGGTAACGGCCATTTTGAAAGGTAGTTGTTTCTTCAAATATCTCCATAGCTTTATCACCTTCTGAAAGTTTGGGGTCTTCGTGTTTTATTCCAATAGATTCGAGCTCCCAAAATTGTTTCAAAGTATCATCTATCGTTTCGAAGTCTTTGACAAGACAACACAATACCTTATTAGAAGATTGGGTATTGTTTAGAGTACCAGTGGCTATCCAACCAAACACAGAATCACACATCAGAAGCTTATCATTAACATTAAATGTATTGTGCTTTAGAATTTTAAAAAATAATTCAGCACCAATCAGTCCATGTATTTTTCCTGGTTTGTAAAAGGTTGGGTCAGCAAGCTTAATAAAGTTAGGCAAAGTGATTGAAGAAATATCCAAACGAGAAGCTGGTGTTAAATCTGTAATTTTTGGAACAATAAAAAAATCTGCATTTTCTACAAAACTTTCTTCGGAATTTGAAATAACTGTATTTATCTTTGATTTTATATTGTAAGATAACCCATTTAATCCAGAAACAGGAGCATTAATTATTTTTCTTTTAATTCCCAGCATATCAGCGCATTCATTTGTTAAACAATTAATATTCGAGGCTGAGTCCAATATGCATCGTATTTTAATTTTCTTTTTAAATTTATCTTCAAGTAAAATATAAACTGTACTCAGCAAAACAGAATTATTACTCTCAGATGTATTACTCAAAGACTGAAAAGAAGAAACAGTCTCATTTTTATTTATTATATTATTCTTAGGCGCCGATGAATTCGCTTCCACTTGAGCAAAAGAAGTAACATCTGCATTTTTTCCGAATGTCAAACCATCAGTGCCGCCATCTTTGGCCACTCTTTTTTCGCGATGAAGCATTGAATGATGGCGTTTAGAACACACTAAACAAGACATTTTAGAATAGCAAGAACTAAGTGTATGATTTTTTTTTAAGACAGTTAGTACAAAGTTTTTTCTCTTTCACTATTTCAAATCTTTTGTTAACATCTAATTTTTGAAAATTAGGGCATTTATTCAAAGAATGATCACGATTACACAATGCACAACAATATTTCGATTTGGATTTATCGTTAGCGTTAATCATCAAAGATTTTGTTTTATTAGATGGGGGTGAAAACTTGTTTATGTTTTTCGGGAGAGGATTGCGATTTACGCTCTCAAGAATTGAGCTTCTTTTTTCTAAGAATGAAATTAATGTTTCGAATTCAGGAACTTGAGTTGATTTTAACGTATACTCAAATTGCTTTCTTGTTTCTTTATCGAGCTTTTGAAGCACGATGTTTACTAGTAAAACATCCGATAAAGAATTTTGTTCATAATTCAAAACTTTTAAAGCTCTTACATTTTTATTCAAACAGTCAACTAAGTTTCTTAATTCTTTAGATGATTCAAATTGCATTTTGTCATAATTAATAATGGCAAGAATATGAGTGTCGACCAAAAGTCGGCGATTCTCAAAACGCTCAGTCAGAGCTGCGAATAAAGATTCAAACGAATCATCTGACGTTTCTATTTGTTTTGCATCACCTTTTAATGATGCACGTAAATAAAATAATTTTTTAAGTTTCATTTAAATATTCATTATTTGAAATAAGATGTTCGAATTGATTTTTAAAATTAGACCACTCTTCATACTTTCCAGTAAAAATAGGGAGTGGTATTTCAGGTAGTTTAACTTTAACTTTCGATTCAGAACATTCTGATGAAGAAGTATTCGAACAATTAGAATAATTTACGTTCTTAAATGAATCAATAAATAGTTTAAACTTTACCTCCAAATTTTCCAGTCTTGTTTCAATGTCTTCCAAGTCATTTTCGACATCTGGAATTTCACTGATGTTTGGTAAATCGTAGTATTGCTCACGAATATGATCAATGCGATTTTGGAGTGTTCCAACTTTTTTAGATTTAACTTCCAATTCACTCACTGTTGTACCGGATAAATCCGTTTCAGAAAATTCTTTCACAAAACTTTCGAGTTTCGTTATGGAGGTTTTGATAGCTCCTTTTAATCGATTTAGTTTATCCATAATTCGTTGGTACGACTGCGGACTCGACGGTCCACTATGTTGGGTTTGTTATGGTTAAAAGATGTGTATAATAAGAGATGTAATAATTAATTACTCATACGACGGACCAGTGTCTTTTTAAATTATTTATTATAGACACAGACAAACATAATAAAGGATATGGGGATTAATTCCCGCTCGAGAAACATAACCGTTCTCCTCAATTTCCAAACTACAACTGCTTTGTTCAAAACATTATCACGTGACGTGCGCGCATGCGCGAACTAGCGGATAGGGGAAGTAAAGTTTTCTTCGATAGAACAAGTCCTCGGCTATTGAATTCATTCTTGCCACCCCCTAAATCCTTAACGTGTGGACAACCGACTGGCGCGGATGTATACAAATTGCTGAATATCCTTCTTAATTTTATGTGCACAACCGACTGGCGGAATATATACAGTATTACAACCATCTGAGGAGTGCAATTTATGGTTTTTAAAGTTGTGTAAACTTTGCAAATTTATATAAGATTTATATAAATTAAAACGAAAAATATCTTCAATACAACAGGCTTATTTTTAAAGTCCTTTAGTGAATTATACAATTGTCAAACTTCAATTATTATTTGCTTGAATGGCAAGAATTTTCATTATTAATAATTTACTTTTATAAACTGTAATGAAGCATAACTTTACTTATGACCAATAAATTTCTGAAAAGCAATTATAAATACTAAATGTGTATGTATTTACATTTAATATTCCCAACAGTTATAATTTTCTACATTCACATTTTAAGAGATGCAATAAATATTGAACTACTTAAACTCGTAAAAAGATTTTTTCAATTAATAAATGCATTTATTTAAAAATTTAAAATTTTGAATTCAAATACTTTTATTTCTAGTAACATTTTATAAAATATAAATGAGAAATGGAAATATGAATTAAATAATTTCATCATATTGAAAGTGTAAATAGACAGTATATAAATATATAATTTCTGCAGAATTTAGATGTGTTAAATATGGTTCCAATATGGAATTTTATGAAGAAATAAGTGTCTTTCATAAAACTTACAACGCTTTTATTTCTTATTTTGACATGTATTGTAGTCAAATTATAAATTTACTTCATGCATTGTTTGTTATATCATCAAATGGCTCAATATTATTGTTCTTAAAATATTTAAATTTCAAAGATCTAGATCCATTATAATCTTTTCAATGTAAGTGATGTTGAAATAAAAAAAAATCTTAAAATACATAGGTACAGCAAAAAGTGTTAATTTTTATCTATGTCAGATAACAATAGGAAGCCAAATATCTTACTTATCCTTTGAATAATCTATCAGTAGAAAAAAAGGCTTTAAAATACAACATATATAGTACAAAAGAGCTGTATTTTTTAAATAAACTTTACCAAAAAATTAAAGTTTGCTTTAGTAAATTTGTATCATGAGAAATATGCCATGAGTAAGTTCTTAAAGGATGTTTCAGTCATAAATTAAAAACTTGATTTCTGTATACTTGGACTGTGGTCTAGATGTTGACATCATCCATAACTATTTCCTTGCTTTCTTGCCTTTTCATTACTTTCATATGCAATATCTAAATTCTACGTATCAGACTTCGAGATTTTTGATGTAGAAAAAATGTGGTATTAACATAATATATGGACAACCATCTCGGCAAAAAATGTCATTAAATGCAATAAATTTTTGTCATATAAATTATCTTTTATTTGTTTCAATGTAGTTAGTTTTTTATGTTTCCGTACATTAAAAAAATTATAATTAGCAACATTTTATGACAGTTTCTGTCAAAAAAAACATTAACTTTTACTAATTAAATAGAGGCTTCCTATAATTAGTTTAAATGTGTTTAAAAATTTACTGACATTACATTTTTCTAAGCTAATACAATTGTGCAAGAATACAAAATAGGCCTTGTGAAATCAGATAAATTAATCTATATGATAATAAATACCTAATAAATAACAAAGAAATGTTGCATTAATAATAAAAATATGTAATTAAACTGCAACAAAAAAGTGAAATCAGAATTCAAAGACATTAGATTTTTTAATTTAATTTTTACTTTTATCACTAAACAATACTAACTAGTTAAAAAAAAACATTGAAAAATTACCAGTTGCAGTTATGGTTATTGAGTGTACCTTTATAGAAATAGTCATATGGTATATAGTAAATTTATTTGATGTTAAGATTATGGAAATAAGATGTGATAGTGCTGTTTGTTAGAAAATTATTACTAGGCTATAATTATAATTGCATAGAAACAAAAATCTTTTTCTTTTCATTTTTTTCAATCTGAAGGAAAAATTATAAATGAACAATGTAATTAGTTTAAATTAAAATGAATTTTATACAAAATATTCAAAAATTTAATTAGCTATGAAAACTGCACCATACTTTTGTAAGTTTTATTAGGAAAAATAGCAACAATCAATGATTAAAAATATTTTATTAGCAGTTATACTTTGTAAACTTTCTCTTAAAATAACCAAAATTTTAATATTACTTAGAGCAGTTAATTCAAGCAGCATGATTCATAATTTCATGACAACCAAATACAAATTAAATATGTAAACCGATTTACAAACAAATAAGAATATCACAACTCTTGACTGCATAACATAAGAGCGAAAAATATGTACCCTATCTTTTAAGAGTATTGATCTTCTAGACATATTAAAAAAAGTCAAGTCTAAGTAAGCAAATGATATCTAAGAACACTATATTTGTAAAAGTACCAATATGTACATTTTTCAAAGACAGTGCCTAAATTTAAGTATTCATAATTTTATAAATTTTAAATTCTAGTACATAACATGGAAAGAATACTACATAGATAGCTATTTTTAAAGATTAGCTAGCTAATGCAATTTCTCACCAAGTCTTTAAGACATGTATTACTAAATAAGATTTAGTAAGAGCATGCCTTTAACACTAGGAACATATGCAATATGTTCATTTAATTACAATTAAAAATGTACTAATTTCTTGAACAAAATAATTATAGGATAAATTAGTTAAAATTATTCTTGAGTAAATATAACGTTAGAAAAACATAACTTGAATATATCAATAAAATAAAAACAAATATACAGAAAACAAATGAAAAAAAAATGTCTTGAATTAATACAACTTCATATTTTCACTGAAATTATAAATAGAATCAAATATACTTACTTTAATAATGAACATGCTTGAAATTTCTTTTAAAAAAAATAATCCAAATAAAAGTTTATTAACAAAGACCTCCAAGTGAAAAACCTAACTATTTTTTGTACTATTAAAACGAGCCTGGAGACATATAGATTTATTTGCCGGTTCCTTACTAACACAACTTAAAGGAAAAGAATTGTTAACCAATACTGCATCATATCTATTTTTTAAATCTTTAAAACCACTTTCTAAAACTGCTAGTTGTTCATCTGTTCCTTTCATAATGCATTCCTGTAGAATGGCTAAATCTGATAATAATGATTTTTTTCTTTCTTCATTACTTTTTGTTTTTTTCATGATCTCTTTTGATAAAACAACATGTTCTACTTTCGATGTATCATCAATCACAGATAAAGAATCTGAATCCATAACCGCTGAAGGCAAAACTTTAGGATAAAGTAATAAAAACCAGGTTGCCAAATAGATAACAATTCAACAAAAAGATAAAATTCGCTAAAAAAATGACCAAACTCAAAATTGGGCATCCTTGAAAATATGGCATCTGTTGTTCATTACACACGTATATAGGATAATCACTATTTTTTCGACAATCTTCATAACTTACTATCAGAATTGGGAAAAATTTTACAATCGAATATACCTAGATTATTTAGCGATTTTTTTATTTTTTGACGCTAAGATGCGACTAACAAGAATATTTAAAGAATTATTTCTGTGCATTAATCACAAATTTATTGTTTTTGTAAAACCGAGGGGTTAGCCGTTACCCACATTTTTTAAATAATACTAACCTGCTAAATTGATTGAGAATTAATAAAAATGAATGCTTTGATAACATAAAATTGAAGAATACACTTTTAGAGCTCTATTTTACTACATGAAATCCAGTTGATCAGGAAAAATTTGTTTACAAATATTGTTCCGATGTCAGTTCCAGTTAAAATAATGTTAAAAATGTCCAGTTAAAAATAATAAAAATAAAAAAAGGGTTCAGAATATTCGTTTACATCTGATTAAAATGTAAATTGTTTGCATTTAAAAATGCATGATTTATCGCAGTCTTGCATTAATTAAATGATTTTTAAATAATGCTGCCTAGAAACTTTATATAAATGCATTTTAACAGTAACTCCATTTTATTTCTCAATCTTAAGCTATAATTGAAGAAAGAACCAGCTTAACTGGAACCGATAACTGTTTACAGATGTAAATAAACAAATAGATTATGCTGGAATTGTGTATTTAAAAACTGCTGCATTATCTTAATATTTTTGATTGAAACATTCTTTAATTTTCATAAAAGTATTTATAACACTTAAAAATACAAATTTAACAATGCTGATAATATTGTTATTTTATTTTTGCATATTCAACCTGAATGGACTAATGGTGAATAAATATTATCTGTACTAAGTTATAATATTTACATTTTTTTAAATCAACCAAAAGAAAAAACATTAAAACTATATTGCATATAATAATACTAAGTAGGTATTTATAATAAATCTAAATTTTTAAATATATATATTCATGCTCTTCACTTATAAGGTTAAAATTTAATACTTAGGTATGTAAAGTTTTTCAAAAACGAATTTATTTTTCATTTTAGTGTTAAACCTGGAAAGAATACTACATAGATAGCTATTTTAAAATGTATAGCTAGCTCATGCAATTTCTCACCAAGACATTATTACTAAATGAGATTCAGTAAAAGCATGCCTCTTTATCATTGGGAATACGCATCTGTTCATTTACAGTCTTAATAAATATAAAAGTAGCAGTTCCTTAGCCTTGGATATTCAGTTTTTGTACTAACATTCAAACCAAGTTTCAGATGCATGTTAATACTGGTCTTATGAGAGTTTTATATAGGAAGCGCGTTCTATTTCGAATTCTAAATATAAATTTTCGAATCTTTCATTATAATTACATACTATAGAAATATCAAAATTCTAATAACTAGATACAATTTTTTTTAATAAATCTCGATTTTTAATATCCTTGGTAGTGGCACCCACCTGAAAAAAATTATAGTTTGGCACAATCTATCACTTACATGAAACATGCAATAAAACTTAACGATATATTTACTTATGTACACATACAGTAATATAAAAATTAGAGTTTATTACCACTCTGAATTTAATTTTAATAACAAACAAAATAATTCACCTAATTTTCACTGCTTTTGCAATCATTGCACCTGGTTGGAGAATAAACAATTTTAATCACTTCAAAGACATTTTTTTTATACTTTCTCTGCCCTACATACTTTGTGAGGTATGAAACAAATTGACCAGCAACAGATCTTTTAATGGGTGACCAAACAAAAAGTAAAAATATAGCTTTAAAATATTATGGAATTGCTGAAGGAATACATTCTGACATAGTAATTATAGATTTGGCATATTGGCACCCACACTGACTCAGGGTGAAACCCATATCGGCAACTTTATTACAACCCTAAATGTCGAAAAGCTCGCGAAATCCATCATGTTACGTAAGCTAGAATTAAGTGGAAATTTTAAATAAAAAAATCTGTTAAAATTTTACAATGAGGCATTCCTAGATTCTTTAGCTATTTTTTGACACCAAAATGGAACTAACAAGATGGCCACAACAGAAAAGCTATACAAAGATAGGTTTGCCAGAAATTAAATTTTATCACCAAGATATATTTTTTGCCAAACCAAGGGGTATATGATTCTACACATCGCACATGTACCTAATCATGTTACATCATACAATTGCAAAAAACATTTTGATGTAGTAGGCTGTGAAAATCTTTTTGCACACATGTTAAGGCATTTCATTTAAGTGAAGATAAAAGTATAGGGTAAACAAGAAAGTTCTTGCCATTTTAACAGTCATTGAATAAAGAAAGAATAAGCATGCAAATTAGTGTTTGATTTGTGTGAGACATCGGCCAGTTAAGAGTAGTGCTAAAGAGTAGAGAACTGTACACAGGGTAAAATGCGCCAAGCGTGTGATAAACTGCCTTAACGGTTCGGAGTTTTTTTTCATGAAGAGCAGTATGACATGCGCAAAATTTGTTTTGTGTGCAACTGTTACCCTAATACAAACTTAAATCTATATATTCATTGCTTTTAAGTTTTAGTCTATTACAGTTCTATTTAATTTTTCTTATCCCCATATTTATCCTTCATTTAAAATACTTGTGCATTACTTTTTCTACTATGCCTTACCGGCATACTCCTATACCATTTATTGCTAACACACTTAAAATTTTACTTTGCCGATCTTGCATTTCTATATTCATAATTGAATTATTAACTTACTATTTTTAAGCAAGCCTAATTATTGGCATGTTATTAGTTTCTTATTTATTAAAGGTTCTATTAATAGAACGAAATACTTTATAGGTATTTAAACTAATAGCTAGCATTTCTTTAACTGCATTAAAATTTAATATTTGCTGTCTGCTTATCATGGTGATTATTTTGGCAATTAGCCTAATGGTGGGTATTGGTAAAATGACATCTGTCCACAGATACTTAAAAAGTAGTACAGGCTGACAAATATTAAGTTTAAAAAAAATGAAATTTGTTAATGTTAGAAATTTAGCTTTATTGCTGGTTGCCACTGTACTAGGTAACACCACACTGAAGTTTTTTTAAGGTGAGAGTAATTGCACGGTATATTAAAATTCAAGTTTCAATAAATTTGTCTCTAGTTATTAGAATTTTAATACTTCTATACTATTAAATTATAATGAAATTTTGATTTTTGGAATTTGAGAAAGTGTGCGATTTCAAAGTTGAAGTTTCAACGTGATCAGCATTGGTAACCAAATATTGCGCATAGTGGCATAATCTAGGTTGGCGACAGAAATGTGGAGCGCTTGGCACGAATATTAGAGATTGCACCAAACCTGTACAGCTTTGTTGTTTTTACAAAGAGTAGGAATATCAGTTGTATAAGAGCAGTAAAAATTAATTGTAGTCACACTTAGCAATTTTTTAAAATCTTGCTAAAATTTGGCTGCAGCAAAATCACTAAAATCGTAATCTTCCAGATTACTTTAACAAGTATTTGATACATTATTTATATCTCATAATATGCTCAGTTAATTTTACTGGTGTAATTTTACAAAATTAACAAAATATGCATATGTATAGATTTTAAACATCAATTGTAAAATTATATAGTCGATATATTACCAAAAAATTATTTGATTAAATTTTATATTAATGAATTTACATCAGCAAATATTCATGTGAAATTCATTTTATGCCCATTTAATTTATTATTAATTAAATAAATAAATAATGAACAATAAACATACAGATCTCCTGTTTACTGTTGTCACCTCCTGCTCTACTTCTTTGCATCAGTTATTTGTGTAGGGTATACACGGAATATTGAATTGATGAAAGCCATATATTAGTTGCACATATACTTATTATTCTTGCGTCACACACATTCAGCTATATTGTAATCTAGTCCATTTTTAGCTTTTGACACTGCCATATCACGTTTCCCTGCCCCCCACGTTCCTTCAATTGTATTAGTGTGGGCACCTGTCCGGATTCTTAAAAGTCAGACTTTGATTTACCTTCAGATGTACAAAGGCTTCATTAGAGAGGCAAGACTACTCTTCCAGCAGTCTGAAATTACTGCCAAACTCAGAAGAATAAACTCTCTAATCATACTCAACAAAAACAGACATTCTATCATCTACAACTTTCATAAACCATTTACCTTCTACACATTTTACCTGATTAGATTTACGTTTACCTCAAATTTATTCTTATCTATCTCAACAATAACACTGTCTCGACCCAATTTAATGCTGCTTTCAATTATTTCTTCCATATGAACCTTACAGCAAGAAGACTGAAAATGAACAGTCTTAGAAGAACATTTACTCTCTTTCATATTAGTTAGTCTTACTCTCATTCACCCACATATAAACCTAAAATAAATTTTCATTCATCATCAATCTGCTCAATTAAAAAAAGGAACCCTTTCTCACACTATTTTTAATGTCTTTTTATTTTAGATTTACAACCTCCATTCATATTCATTGCTTATCTTTCCAATTAACCAATTTCGTATCCTTACCACACTTACAATACTCATATCTATCAACAATTAAACCAGCTTTCATACCGAATTCCAATTTCTCCTTCGTTTCATCCAATCCATACAAACACCTTAAATATACATTCTCATCATACCACATAACACCATCCTTTCCAAACATTCTTGTACTCACCTCAGACATTCCCCATGCAGCAGAAATCACAAAAGTATTTCAAAGAGAATGCTGATGAGGAAACACACAACATAAAATGGTTGAACTAAAATTAAATGTGGTAGCAGCAGACTTTGATCAAAAGGATTACCAAAATTCCAGGTGGCCAGAAAATTTTTGGAAGATAGTGAGTGAATGAAAATAATAGGGCATTGTTTCACAAATTCAGGTCAGGAGACATATCGTGATGACAGTATTGTCAGGTGTATTAGCCATTCAAGTGGTTCATTATGAGCTGCTACAAAAGGGATAAATGGTCACAGCTGACCTGTACTCGCAGTAATTCGAACATGTAAACAAGGTTTGCAACAGAAGGACCAGCCCTGGTTAACCTATAAGGTGTACATTTTTTGGACAATACTGTGAGGTCGCATGTTGTACTAGGAACACCACACAGCAAATTGATAAGCAAAGTTTATGCTATTCTCCTTACTTACTTGACCTTGCACCATCATAACACTATTTTTTAGATGTTTTTTATTTGGGGGAAGAAAGGGCTATATAATAATAAAAATTAGACACATGTATAAAAATTAACTATTTGGAAAAATTCATTATTTTATAAATCAATAATTAAAAATCATACAACATACGATAAAACCGATGTCAATTTTCGGTATAAAGATACAGGAGAAACACATTTAAGATGTTATTAAGCATATAAATCATGTATAGCATAAAACTTTTTAATGAAAATAATAAAACACATAGAAAATTATATTAAAAGTATAATATAGAAAGTTATTTTAAAAGTACAATATCTTATAATTATAAAAACCACACATGAACACTGAATAAATAACAAAATTGATGTCAATTTGCGATACAAAATTGGAGTTTAAAATAAGCATTGAATTAAAATATAATACAACGTTATGCATACAATGGTTAGATACATACAAATAAATTTTAAGTAAACGCATACGGTGATACCAAACCAGTAAATCTTTGAAATGATCTTTGTTCGATTGTGTAAAAAAAAACGCTTTTTAATTAAAAGAAAATTATGAAAATTATTAACATATTTTGTAACTCAATAACTAACACATATATTATCAAATAATTAACTTAAGAGCTGTAACTCTTGAATATAAAAAAAATTCACATTATTTACACAAATGTTACTCACCGACGCTGACAGGCGAATGAAATAGAAAATGGCGGAAACAAATCTGAATTCCATACGCCTGCGCGGTATTTAAAACTAACGGGGGTGGTAAGAATGAATTCAATAGCCGAGGACTTGTTCTATCGAAGAAAACTTTACTTCCCCTATCCGCTAGTCATGCGCGAACATTTGATATATGGCAGTTTTTCCTGATTGTAATTTAAACCTAGATTTTTTTTTTCTAAAATGCACATTTTTTAAAAGTATTTATATCCTTCTTTCCTTAGGTATCTTTAAATAACTCAGAATTTGTTTGTATGTTAAAATACATTTTTAAATTGTAATTCACTTTTATGTATTATTTTTACTTTTAATAATATTTTTTTCCAATAAATTATGAAGGCAATTTCTCAGGAATTTTTTACAGTGTTTAACTTTAATGTTGCTGCACAGTAACAAGATTTTGACGATATAAGGCAAATATTATTTATGAATATTCCTAAAAGCTCAAGAGTATTCCTCTGATAATTTTTGTACACATAATTTTTTGAACTCATTTAAATAATGAAGTACATTCTCTAAAAAGTCTGTTTAACTTTTGCAAAATAAGCAACTTTTACTTGCTAATTTTATTTTTCTGTAGAGTATTTTAAGTATAAATTTTTGTTTTATTTGAAATTAAATATTTGTCTTGCATTTCATGTCTTGGTCGATAAAATTCAAACATGTAAATATTTCAATCTTAGAGAAATTTTATATTTCTCATAATGTACATATGTTCTTTTTAAAGCAAGAATAAAAGTATTATTGTATCTACAATTGACTCACAAAAATTCTATTATATAGAATATTCCATCGCTTCAAGATTAATTTATTATAATTGGTTTCTTTCTGAAACTGCTTCATAGTTTTGTTGTGAGTATTGTCTTTGTACACAAATTACTTAGATTTAAGATGTAGATTTTTTATCTTTAATTTATTGCATATATTTTATCCTTCTGTGTTTATGAATATCCTCCTTTTGAAATCCCCTTTTATTTAAAGATTATTGAAGAAAATTTTCTCCCAGATATTCATACATTTTTTTGTTTTACTACATCATCTTAAAGCTCAGGTCTCCCTCAGAATCATTTATCTAATAGCCGTAACATTTGTTTCCTTACTTTTTTAAAAATAACATTAAATGTATGACTTATTATTATTTAAATATGTAACTTGATCACTACCAATAGATAACAATTATTCAACTCCTATTCATGCAGTCATTCTGCCATTTTTCAGGACCAATTTTTAAAGATATACATGTATTGCTTCATATACGTTTAATTTTTATATTAAAACAATCTAATATATTTAAAAAACATCTATAATACTGTTCTTTGTCAACAGTGATGTATTCCATTCGCAGGATATTTCTGGGTTTTGAAATTCAATCTCTATAATTTTGTTGATTCCTGCGATATTCTGTTGCTTGGTCTTTCAATTAACTTAATTGATTTATTTTTTTTAAATTGCTTGATTGTCTGAAATTCCTGTTTTATTGTGAGTAATGCTTTTCTGCACAAATTTTTCCTTTGTATATTGTACATGCAGTTTTTTCTAAAATTCTCATTTTTATGATAAAAATTAACTATAATATTGATGTCTGTGCAATGTGTTAATTTATTCATATTTGTTAGACTGAAATTTCAATTATATTTGTCCCCCATTTTCTGTAATAAATATCTTGAATTTATTTGTCATCCATTATCATTGTTTGGTTATAAGTATATTTGCAAATGAGAGTAGTTTTAAAAATCTATATTTTTTGTGTTGTGTTCTTTTTAAGATTGGTAATTTCTTATATTTAAATTTTTTTTATTTAATATTTATTGATTATAATAAATTGTTAGGACTATTAAAATTTCAACTTTTTATATTGCTTAATGGAATTTCCTTAAAAAAGTTAATAGTTTTTTTTTCTTTTATGACACCATTTTAAGCTTAAAGTTTCTGATTTAGTAATTTTCTAACTTTCTGTGAGAGATTATTTTATTCAGTTTTATTTTCAAGTATAATTAACTGTATGATTTAAAATTTTTTATAAAAAATTTGTCAAATATTAGTGTAATAACACCTTACAATTCATGTTCCCGAGAATAAGAAAAAATGTTTTATATTGTAAAATTTTTATTTTAATGATAGGGATACATTTAATGTTAGTTTTTCTCTCTTCATGTATAATTTTTAAACTAAGTGTAAAATAATTCATCCGGGACATTTGACAGAGCTTGCATTTACTGAAATTTTAATCTATTATAGTTTGATAGATTGTATCCCCTTCCCATACATTAGTTACAGTGAAATTAAATTGAAAATTATTTATTGGTGCTTAATCAATATCCATGAGCAACTTCTTAATTTTTGTAAAGTCCCCCTGCAAAATTAGTCTACAAAATTGGTAGATATCAATTATTTATCCACAGTTAGTTAATATACTGTTGAAGAATTGTCTTAGTGTCTGCCAGTATTTTTTTCTTTTCTATTTTGAGGTTATTTCAATAGAGATTTTTCTTTTATATAATGTAACTTTTGTTTCCATTTGTTAAAATTATGTTAATTTCAAAAGTATAGAGAAAAACATTGCCTTTAATATTTAAGAACTGCCTCAAGATTTTAATGACATAATAAGAAAAATATTTTTTATTATTTTTAAAAATTTATTAAAAGTAGAAGAAAAGTTAACACCAACATGTCTCCATTTATTGCTTTTGTGAACAATTTTGAATTCCAGAACCTTCCATTGTTTGTGTCACTTTTTGGGAATATGACCACTTTTCAAAATTGATTTAAATAATTTATATCTGCATTATATAATGTATTCTTAAAATAAAACTGTTTTTGTTTTAACAAAAGTGACACTTTGATGGATATTTGACTCATTATTTAAAAGTGTCAAAAATTATAGTTAAATAAGTAATTGCAATTATAATAAAGTACTTTTTAAAATTGATTTAATTTTGCACGCAAAGCATTATTTTTTAAAATCTTAATCACTATAATTTTATTTTGTTTTTGGAATAATCTGTGTCTTGCAGCGTCTGTTATTATTATAGATTATTTTCTTAAATTGTTTGATAGGTTACAATTTAGTTAAGATTTTCATTTGATTAGTGCATAATGTCTAGAAATCTACAGTATGTAGAAACAAATCTAGATTTTTATATTTATATAATTTAATAGATCTTCAAAAGGGAGTGGTCATCTCTTCCCAGTAATTTAAAGAAAACTTAATGTCGTTTTATTTAATATAGAATAATATTTTATTCTAAAACTATCAGAGATGATAAAAATTGTGTATCTTTCTAAATTACTTAAAGGAACAAAAAATCCTTTATAACATTTTTATTACTGAATGTTTTAAAATTCAAGTAACAATGGGTTTTTTTAAAATACTTTTTAACAAATCCAATAATTGTTATAATAAATAAATTAGGAATTATAATATTTTTATAAAAAATTTCTCTTTCATTTTCAATATACAACATGTAAAATACGTGTACAATTTTATGCAATACGAATTTTATTCTGATCTTATTAAAATACCTTCATAAAATTTTAAAAATGTTTAATTTCATTTTTATGATTCAGTTTTTCATTAGTTGCTATATTTTTTTTAATAAAGTGTTATATTACAGCTCTTCTGTTTTCTTTACAAAAATTAATGTTTTACAAAAACAAGTACATATTTCAACAATACCCAAATAATTTAAGAGCATAACAACACTATTAATAAAGCATTCAGCTTACAGCATTTCAAAATTTATTAATTTTAATCAATTAGTTTGCATGTTTTACGGATATAAATTTTTATTTAGAATTTCTATAAACAATAATCTAATGTAGAGATTTCAAACTATATATATATATATATATATATATATATATATATATATATATATATATATATATATATATATATATATATATATATATATATATATATATATATATATATATATATATATATATATATATACAGGGTGATTATAAAAAAATTTTGCCAACATCTGCACTTCTAGCGTCCATTCTATTTAACCGATCAAGATGATACTTCAAATATAGTTCTTTTGAGATATGCGCTCGAGATTCTGTGAATGGCAACACAGTGGCCCTCGCGGTTACAGTTATAGTGACAGAAACTCGAAATTTTCGAATGGCAACGTCTACTTTTTACCATCGCAAAATGTTCAGCACATGCGAAAACCCTAAATAGCGTTGAAACGGTACCGATATGTCCGAAAACCGACGTGTTATACACATACAAACAGTTCTTCAAGGCGCACGGAAGAATAATGCATACGACAGAGACAAGACACTGCTCAATGATGAGAACACATAGAGAAAAAAAATCTTTATTAATTTCAAACATTTTCCACATGAGTGCCATCACAGGCAATTACGCATTGCATGCGGGAGACGGTGGACAATGTCGCTGCATGCAGCATGGCATGAGGCATGTTTCCAATCTCACGCCGTATAGAATCCTTTAAGTCCGACAATGTTTGAGGATTGCACAGATAAACTCTGGATTTGAGATAGCCCCAAAACCAGAAATCCATAGGCGTCAGATCTGGGGATCGCGCAGGTCACGGAAAAGGATAATAGCGTGAGATGATGCGATCACCAAAATGCTGATCCAGGAGCCTTATAACTGACCTCTCTATATGTGGAGGTGCGCCATCTTGCATCCAAACAATGTCATTAAGTGCATTCAGCCGACGCAACTCCGGTAAGACATAATTTTTCAGCATGGCTGCATACCGAGGGCCCGTTACAGAACATGTTGCAGGGCCAGTCGGGGTCGTTTCCTCAAAGAAGAACGGGCCCAGAACAAATGTAGCTGTAATGCCGCACCACGCAGTCACTTTGGCGTTAAATAATGGTACTGGCGCCACAGCATGAGGATTCGTCTCTCCCCAGTGCACACAATTCTTTGTGTTAATGCTGCCATTTAAGGTGAAATGCGCCTCGTCCGTCCATAGCATGCGAAGTGGCCAGTCGTTATCCGCATCATATCGTAACAAAAATGCATTTGCGAAGTCCAGACGTTGTTGTGGGTCACCCGGCTCCAACATCTGGACGCGCTGGAACCGATAGGGAAATGCCTCTTGCGGTTTCTGTGTGTCCTGCAGTCACTGTATGGTGCACTTCCATGACAACGTCCTCAGAAACAGTTGGCCGCCCGGAGCGCTGTTTGTCACAGGTCCAGCCTGTATCTTCGAATTTCCGCACTAAATCACGCAGAGCTTGCAGAGTACATGGGCCGCGTCGTTGTCGATGATTGCGGCGATACACACGCAAGGCTTCCGCAGCGTTCATCCCATTTTGGTAATAGAGTTTGATCAATACACCGCGAACTTTCCTAGGAAGACTCATATCGTCGGCATGTGCGAGTTCCCGAATGACGACTTCGCATACCCGCTTGGTATTTTATAGGTTTCCTACGCTGAATATCTGGCGACCGGCGTTCTGTGATTGGTTTCTTGACTCTGTCACATGCAAATTTATTGCGTGCGCACAGATCGTGTTTTATTGGCCGGTTTTCAGAACTCTTTTTAGTGTTTGCAGAACACGTCCGTTTTTAGACATATTGGTACCGTTTCAACGCTATTTTGGGTTTTCGCATGTGCTGAACATTTTGCGATGGTAAAAAGTAGACGTTGCCATTCGAAAATTTCGAGTATCTGTCACTATAACTGTAACCGCGAGGGCCACTCTGTTGCCATTCACAGAATCTCGAGCGCATATCTCAAAAGAACTATAATTGAAATATCATCTTGATCGGTTAAATAGAACGGGCACTAGAAGTGCAGATGTTGGCAAAGTTTTTTTATAATCACCTTGTATTTTTAACATAAAAAAGTTGTTTTTAAAATCAAAATTTCAATAAGTGTCATATTTTATAGGTACATTTAAGAATGAATTAAAAAGGATAAGAAGGAGTTGCTTATTAGGTTATTGCGGCATTTCAGACTGCCTATACAGTGCCTAAAGTTTTTAAATACATTCACTCATTTTGCGAAATTGAACAAGTACAAAAGGGCGAGTTCAACTCCTCTGAGCTGGTATTCTTTCCCTACATGAGTCATGTCATTCTACACCAATGAAGAGATTACTCCAGAAAATAGCGATTTCTCCACTGAAGAACTGTATTAGCAATAAACAAACATACCGAACTCATTTTTAAACCAAAGTTTTTAAGATTCTCCCATGAACGTAATAATATTAAACCACGAGGGAGTATAATTGTATTTATATACGATTTCAATTTATCACACTGATAATCAAACAGTATTTTAATCTTCCTACAATGCTATTAATGATAAACTAAATTTTATCTGGTGAAATATTTCTCTCTAACA
The DNA here is from genome assembly GCA_037975125.1 of Latrodectus hesperus. NCBI lineage: Eukaryota > Metazoa > Arthropoda > Arachnida > Araneae > Theridiidae > Latrodectus > Latrodectus hesperus. The sequence goes on from JAJQOW010000144.1 coordinate 150,893, forward strand.
CGATTAATTTTTATCTGCAAGTACCTTTATGTTTTTTATTTCAATGGAGAAGTATTTACCTATATGCTTTGGAAAAAAAGTACCGAACACACATTTAATAGAAATACTCACGTTTCTTATGTTATGTGATAGAAATAGAGACACAACACCAAAGAAAAGTTTACTATAACTAAACAATTATAAAAATACATTTTTCTAGACTTTAGCTTTATCCAATGACATTATGTTTTGCTTTTAAGATTATTCTAAAAATTGATAAAAATATACATTATTCCATCAATTCTTAAATATTAATAATTAACATTTAAGTAAAATAATTTAGTTCTAAGATAATTTTATACGTCCGTAAAACTTTTTAAACACATCAACAATAAAGTAAAAAAAATTATTACTGTAATTTAAAACAAATTAAACATTTTAATTTAATTAAGACCAACCTAATTTTTAAATTAAATGACATAATGATTGAGTAAATAGCTCATATCTGTGTATGCAAAGTATATCTTTAAAAGTAAATAACATTTCAAAATCAACTAAGAAATTACAGATTCTCAAAATTTTCCCACTACAATGCGATATTAACAGATCCATTAAATGAATTTTTTTCTTCGAATCTTCCGTAAATACAATTGTAAAGTTTGGCAAGCAACTGCATTAGTAATAATTAAAACAAGTGTTGCTTTGAAGTAGCCTGAAATGATTAACAGTTAATTAACAATAGAATTATTTAAAGTCCAAATGTATAAAAATTATTACAATCATGATTAGGAAACAATATTTTTAAATAGTAAATGCTTATATTTATATAGCAATAAAAATTACCACAAGTGTTTAATATGTGTGTTAAGCAGAAGCAATAATTATATTAGACCCTAATATTTTAAAACCATAATTATGATATAAATTCTCTAACCGAAATATATTCTTCCTAACTGAAACTAAGTATTAAATGGAACACTGTATCCTATAAGATCATGTAGACGATAAAGTCTATAAAAAGTGTCTCCTTAATGATCAGTAATAATTGTCTCTGAACGCCTAAGCATTACATGATAGCGTTACATGTTTGTCGGCGATTGATTACACATTTAGTATCTCCACTTGTCAAAAGCAAAGATAATTTACAGCTTAAGTTTTCCATAATAGTCATTTCTTACTGTTCAAGCGTACCCATGGATGATTAATCAAGATAATGGCTATGTCAGAGAAAAAAATGGTGGTTTATTTGGACATTGTATGAAACGAGTAGATGCATTGTCCCGTAGAACTGATTTCAGTCAAAATCCGAAAGTAAGGAAAAAAAAAGTTTCAAAGTTTCAGATATAATACTGGGTAATTCATGCACTTGTAAAATGCATTAAGGGCTGTGGAAATAGAACATTGAACCATCCACAACATTATACAAAAAAGAATCAGTATAACAATGTAAGGTAAGCAGCTTAGGAAGTTCTTTTCATAGTTTCTGAACTCAAATCTAATTTCTGCGGTATTATTTCAGAAGAAAACTTTGATCGAAGACATTATTTGTGTCACAATTTCACACTTATTAATTTATTTTGATATTTATTTTATACTCTAATATCTCATTCATTCAAATATTTTCTTTTTAAAGTTGAAATATATATAGCATTTTGTTAATATCATTGCCTAACAATTAGTGACTCACATATCCTGTGTTTGATGCACTTTTTTGAGCCCTGCTCAGTCTATCAGAAGAATCCGACTTTGATTCAATATTTTCTTCCTGTAAGAAAACAAAAATACGTTTCTATTTTGCAATAGGATGGTCTTGTCAACAGGTATGTGGGAAAGGAATCCTCATAATAAATAAAAATAGAGCTAAAGCTAGTATAGTAATAAAATAAAACAAAATCTACCCGCTAGCAAGTTAAGAACATGTGTAGAACGAAAAACAAATCATGACATTTTGGTGATCTAAAATCAGCGATCCATGAACTATGTATAATTGCTTATTTGGTTAATTTGATTCATTACAATTTTATCTAAGCAATAGTAAATAGAAAAACTTTCAATTTTATTGATAGAAAAATTTTTCGAAAGCACGTGAATGATGGACGAATGTGGTGTTTTAGGAAGAATGGAAAAACATTTTTGTTAATGTTGAGAACAAAGGTGCGTGTCCCTTGTATCAAGAAGCACACAATATAAATATTTAAAGATTATAATCAAGCTTCATGATAGCCTATAATATTGCCGAACAATTTATTTTGAATAGCGAATATATTTCGTAATATATAGTAGACATTATGCAACTGTTTTATATCCTAATGTAAGAAGATAATGAAAACATTTCACTGTCAAGAGAGACCAGTGAAACGCATTGATTTCATCAGTTTTTGTTGCAGCAGCATGCTTCCTTGTACCTAGTCCTGAATTGGGCTCTACCACTAAGATAGAAGTAGCCGGGGGTGGGGGGAGTCTTCGGGATTTTGATTCAGGGACCATGCAGAAGACTCCCAATATTTCGCCTGCCACCCCAAGAGGTATCATTTCACATTGAGACCAAGACATATTTAACGTGACCCCACCTACCTTTAAAGAATACGATAGCCCTCGGGTTAAGCCGGGATTCGAACTCCCTACCTTCCGATAATGAGAACGACGCCCTAACCAACCAGACCATCGCTGCTCCTGATTTCATAAATGACGAACTTGCAGAACGAATGAAGACTTCTAGCAGGAACTTTGATTTCCTTTGATGCTGGATGAAAGCACAAGTAAAGTAAATAGATGAACTTAGCATATTTATAAATGAACGGAAATTTTGCTACTACAGATGAATTACTTTATCTGTAGTAGTAAAATTTGAAATCAATCACTCTATAGTGAAATCTATCACTCGATAAGATTTGCTTGAACGTGCTGTAAATTTATTGGAAAAAAATAGATTGTCCTGCGACAAAATATCAAACATTAAAATTGATAGAATGCTTAAGCTATTTAAATAAAAGTTACAAACACAACACACAAACGAGGAGATCTTGTCTTTTATAGCATTTTGGTGCAGGAGAGATTTTGTGAAGGTGAACTGAATTTAAAGCATGCCGATATACTTCACGCCGTATATGCTAGTGCGTTAAATATAATAAAAGTAATGACGCGCTATCGTCCACTATCGACAATTCTGTGGTTTGTTTGTTTGTTTGTCACTCAACGGTCATTTTTTGCACACGAGGGCTAATTAGACCGGGACTTACGGCTTAAAGTGGATTCCGAACCACTACAAACATCCATGCCCAAGGTGGGATTCGAACCCACGAACTGTTGAACCGAAGGCAAGAGCGCTAACCATTCGGCTACCAGCTCGGCGACGACAATTCTGTGGATATGGAGGTGCAGTATAAAGACGCAATTAAGTGCAGAAATTTCAGGTGGTTGAACCAAGACAGAGGAGTATGATTTAAATCATTGAAGAATGAAATCTACTTATTACAGGCGATGGAGGTACCTCATTATTTTGTTAACAATATAAGATATGAAGATTAGAGATACGTGATGCAACTGATATATTTCAGAAATCAAATAAACTAAGAGATTATACCTAAGGAAGGGTATTGTTTGTTCAAGAAATATAGAAATTAAAAAAAAATAACTCGAGGCAAAATTTTGTCTACAAAACAAGCAGACATCTATTTTTAGGGGATTTTCTTTTGTTAGGAAAGTCACTAAAATATTTCTTCTGAGATTTGAGATATGTAGTTTGGAGAACGGAATCACTTGAATATTTCAAGATTAAAAAAAATTCAGTATAAACTGAATTGGTATTTTTATTTGACGTTTTTTCAGATATTGATACATCACTCTTAGCTCCTGCAGGTTGACCTTATTTACTTGCAGCTAGGTTTGTTTTGTTTGCTGTTCTACGGTTACATTTTGCACAAAACTAATTATACCAGAATCTATAGTTTAAAGTAGATTTGGAATCACTAAACAACCAAGAATGGTAAATGAACAACATATCATAAACGAGATTTTCGTGTTTGCGCTCTGGTCCTTCTAAATAGTGTTCCTTTAAAATTTTGGCCTATTGGTGGCAGAAGTACAGCACGCAAAGTAGTTATCGAATGTGTAGAATGCTTCAGAAACAAGTCAGTTGTCGCAAATCAGATTATAGGAGACCTTCTTGCTGAAAGAGTTACATCTAGTTCAGCATTTTTAACCTAGGTATTGACTTATGTAGGCCATTTTAAGTAAAATTTAAGAGTTGGTTGGTTGGTTTGTCGCTCAACGGTCATTTTTTGCACACGAGGGCTAATTAGACCGGGGCCTATGGTTTAAAGTGAATTCCAAACCACTACAAACATCATCCACGCCAAAGGTGGGATTCGAACCCACGAACTGTTGAACCGAAGGCAAGAGCGCTACCCATTCGAAAAATTTAAGAGACAGAGAAAGGGTAATTTTCAGAAATTATATGTCGCTTTATTTATATATATAGAGCAACAAAGGCTGTACACATAGAATTTGTCTTGGACTTAACTTCTGAAGATCTTGTTGTTGTTTACTAATTACACTTGAACAAGCCAAACTCGCTATGCTATTCGAATTAAGTCGATTGGGAGCGTCTTTCGTTTTAATCAGAGAACAATGAAGTACGACTTTGCTCTACACACATGCCATAGGCACCCGTTTATAGGGTAGGCAACCATTCACACCTTGAGCAATCTCCAAATTATAGAATATGAGATAAATAATAAAATTAAAACACAAAAAAATTGTCTTGCATTCTTTGTTACTCATTACTCCTCTAGCTATGTATTTTGTGAAATAATGTATCATGTATTTGAATTTTTGAACTTTTCCATGTTTACAGAATTTAATTAGATATTTTATGGCCAGCATAAAAAATATTTAAAAAAAAAAAAGAAAAGAAAAAACCTTTATGTTCATATTCAGCAATGATATAATTGAGGCTTTACTTCATGTTTCATATTTAACTAAAATCAATATTGAGTTTACAATAATATTAAAGATTTGTTTTAAAGAAATTATAAAGTCACACATATTCCTTAAATTGGTAACTGAGAAATTATATATTTCATTAGATTATTTTTTGAAGTTTAATAACAATATTCATGAAAATTAACTATTAAAAGTGTATCTCTTTAATTCACTGTGTAAATTCCATTACTAAAAGCCAGATGTGATTATTAGAAAATTCATTTTCCCCACATCTGAATTTACCAACTAAATCAACACTCACTGTATCAATATTTCGTGATGAGATAGTTTTTATATTTTCTCTCATTTCATTATTAGATAGTTTTAAAAAAACTGTTAAAAATTAGTTTCATTTTTATTGTATGGATGGCAAGTAAAGCTATACCAAATCACAGCCATATATCCCATGAAATAGAAATCCTATTAAGATTTTTTTAATTTCATTATACAATACGGAAAACTCCCATTTACTGAAAATTTTTCAAGTGATTATTTTCTTATAAATCATTACCTCGCATTTTGATGCATTAACATAAATACTATGAACTATTTACAAATGAACACCTTGACAGTTCTCGTAGGAAACAATCTGTACCAAGATGTGGATAACTTGTTTTACCATATATGTATAATATTTCAGTGCAAATTACAAATATTAAAATTTGGCATTTACTTTCAGTTTAAAAACAAAATGTGCCAGTAATTGATACTATTTGAGACTCTGAAATGGATTGAAATACTTTCATTTTTTTGTTTATTTCTTGAACAGGAAAAATAATATTTTACCCAAATGATATTCAAAATTGTACATGGTTTTGTATCAGTATTACAAGGTTTCCTTCACAGAAGAGAAAGTCATACCATCATTTAAACTGATACGTAACCGGAATATTCCACTTAAATCACAAGGTTAGATAAAGAGAAATATAAAAATTATTTCAAAATATTACAAAATTTTGTAATTTGGATTTATATTGTCTTATATAATTCACAGTATTTCATTCTTAAATAATAAAAAGTCATTAAGAAACAACATTCAGTCCAAAACATGTATCAAAATGGTCATCGCCTGAAAAACAATGATGGCACAAGTTGACACATTATTTAGACATATTCGGGTTGACAACAGAATGCACAGGAAAATTCCCATTAAAATAATAAGTCATATTCTATCATAATGAGTAAATATTAGTGTAATTAGTAAAATGTGTTTGAAGATTTGTGATGATTTTCAAAAAATAAGGTATAACATTATGGTTTAAAATAATTTTTCAGGGACAAAAAGAAATAAAATGAGAAATAAACTTCAGCTAAGTAAGGTAATATATAGCAGAGAAAATTTTAGAATAGTAGTGAAAATTATGCTTTCAATGGAAGATTCCCATAATTTTATACATTGCAAGATTCGCCAGGAGTTTCAACATGAAAATTCAATTGTACTTTATTTCAGCAATGTGAAAACATAAAGACAATGTATATACATACAGAATTTTACTGTGTTAATTTCTGAAAATGAAACAAATCAAAACCCTGATTGAATAAATAAATATACTGTTTATTATTATGCGACAAAAATCTACATGAATCAAAGAAACATTGAAAACAAAAGTCATTTTAACATAATAAATATTATTAAATCTACTTTATTGATTTAATCAAAGCACACATTTTCAAAGCATTGAAACTGTGATACAAAAATATGATTTTTTAATATTCTGTTATACTAATAGTAACTTCAAATCAAGCAATCAATAAGGAATGTTATAATAATTTCAAAACAATTTCTTAATTTTACAGAATTTATCAAACATAAAGAAAGTATCTTAGAATCATATTCCATTTCTCTATAAAATTCTGTTTAAATATTATTAAAATAACTCTTTACCTTGTGTGAAACTTGAAAAGTGTAGCTATTCTTTGAAATTAATTTCATATCTCTTATCATTTCCCAACTTTTTTTTATGTATGCGTGATATTCCTTTGCTTCTACATTATTTTTTATACTTATCAATTGTACTATTTAAACATATAAAAATATTACTCAAACTTTAAAAAAAAAATTCCATTAATAAACTTTCTTATTCACTTAAATAAGACTTTTAAATCAAAATTTAAAAAAAAAATTATATTTCTTGGAAATTGAATGCATAAAAATGAAATGAATGTCTTCAGCTAAAAAAAAAATGCCATGCAAAATCAAAAACTTAAAAACACAGTTAAAGCATATCAGAATAAAATTTTTATCAGTATTTTAAGACACTCCTCGTGCTTCCAAGTAAAATATTTCCACACTACCCAACAAGATTTTATAATCATACTATTTATTTTCTGAAGACAAATCCACTTAATTATAAGACTTCGTAAAATAAAGATATCACTATTTGCATAAAAAATATTGTTAGGTCAGCAAATGAAAGTAACTTATTTCTAATAAACAGAAATATCTGAAAGTATCAATACTTTCCAATTTGTAAACACTATTTCAATTTCAAATCAAACTTCTTTACAAAATATGAGAGATTACTACACTTAGAAATAAGTCACATCACCAAAAACAGAATAAACATAAAATCTATACTTCTTTGGAAGCATTTACAACCAATCTAAAAATAAAGAAAAAAAATCTACAAGTTCAATAAATAAAGAAGGATTTTTTACAGAGAACATTACTCATATTCAAACAAGAATTTCAGACCATATACCAATTTAAGAAATAAATTACAGAATAACTATTAAGTCAAAGCAACAAATTATTCCATGAATAAACTAAACATATAGTGAATAAGTTTCAAAACTCAGAAATAATTGCTGCAAATTGCAATATTATACTAAAAGTTTTTTTTTAATTACATAAAACTAATTCATTTGATTTTTTGGAGTTTTCTAAATTACTTTTAAAAGTTTTAAATATCTTCTAAATTGTCAACTGCCACTGTTAACAAACTAAAAGTACTTTTATTTTAAGCATACACCATGTAATGCGTATATAAAATAATGATATAAATTTTGAAATGTTTCTATATTTGAACAAAGTTGCACAAATACTTATACATAAAGGTTATTTAATATAATAGTGCACACAAAAACATATAATGTAGACAAGTTTTAGTAACTGTTCTTCAACTTTTTATAAAAAATATAAAACAATTCTTTTATGACATCATTAAAATCTTGCAGCAGTTCAGAAATATTAACAGCATTGTATTGCCCTACACTAGAGAAATTAACATAATTTTAACAAATATTAACAAAATTTACTTTAAATAAAAGAATCTCAATTTATATAAGAGTTTCATGAGAGAAATACTGGCAGAAACTAAGTTCATTCCTCAACACTATATTACCATATTTTTGATCAAACAGTGATATCTAACAATTTTGTAGACTAAATTTGCAGATGGACTTTTCAAAAGTAAGGAAACTGCAGATGCATGTTGATCGAACAACAATGAATTAGGAAAGAGTAAAAAACTGAATCGTAAACGTGAAGCTTAAAACGATGTAATGGAATAAAAATTATAAATTTTTTATGGAAATTTCATTAAATGATAAAAAGTATTGAATATTTTAAAAACCATAATAATTTATTCAAATATTTAACCAATTGCGGATAAATAATTTATATCTAACAATTTTTTAGACTAATCTTAAAGGTGCACTTTACAAAAATTAAAAAATTTCAGATGGATATTGTTCTAACACCAACATATAATTTTGAATGTAATTTCAGTGCAGCTAATAAATTGGAAGGGTATACAATCAATAATGTGAAGCATATTCCAGTCAATAGAAGCAATCAAAAATCAGACATGAAAAAAAGAGAAAGTAACATAAAATACACCACTGTTATAAAAATACAATTTTTCCAATTTAAAACATTTTTTAAGAATGTCTTCAACACGAATTACAATCTGTTATTACAAGGACCTTAAACACAAAATATTATTAAAAAAATGTTAAATCACATATATATAATGTTACATGAAAATGAAAGTGAATAAAAAAATCTAACAGAAAGATAGCAAATCACTAAATCAAATACTTGAGGTTTAAAATGATACAATGGATTAAAAATTAAAATTTTTTTTTAAATAAATTTCTTTAAACTAATTCAATATTTTGCAATTTTAAAAATCATAACACCTTATTCAAATAAAACCTGCTAATAAATTAAAGAAATTACAATTCTCAAAAAGAAAACATAACACAGTAAATAGTGTTTATTTTTTAAACTATTTTTCTTTCAAAACATTTATAACCAAACAATGACACAGGATGAGAAATAAATAAAAGATATTATTACCGTAACTGACAGAGAAGAATAATTCAAATTTATATCTGATAAAAATGCATAAATGAACACATTGTACAGACATAAATATTATATTTACTGTTTATGATAATAAGAAGCAATTTTATTAATTCTACTCTTAATAGAAAGAAAAAACAGCATGTACAATATATAAAGGTAGAATTTGTGCAGACAAGCATTACTCACAACAAAACCAGAATTTCAGATCATCAACCAATTTAAGAAACAAATTAAATTTACTTAATTGATAGTTCAAGCAACAAAAGATCCTATAAATATAAAAAAATTGCAGAGAATCAATTTCAAAATTCAGAAATACTTTTAAAGGAAGCTTGTTTTAATATTTTAGATTGTTTAAATATGCACACAAAACTTACATGAATTAATATCGGTAATCACTTTGAAAATTTTCCTTAGAAATGGGAGAATGACTGCACGATGAGGATTTGAATAATTGCAATATACTACAACACTGATGAAGTTTCAAAGCATAATATATATTTCCAAAGTCATACATTTAAGGTAATTTAAAAAATAAGTTAGAGCTAGTTTATAATATAAATTATTGGGAATAATTAGATTTAAAATGATCCAATAAAAGAAATATTGTAAAAATATATTGGAAAAAATTTTACTAAATAATCTTGAAAAAATTGGGAGTTCAAAAAATAAATATATTTATTCAGACATTTTGTTTTAATTATACAAGCACTATATTTTCAAATTAACATAATTCTACAATTTGCAAATAAAATTTACATTATGTAAAAGCAAAATTCCTATTTAAATAACTTGAACAAGAAAGTAAAATACTGGCAGACACAAAGTGCATTCTGCAACAATCTAATAACTAATTTTGGAAAAATTACTTATATCTAACAAATTCAAGTCTAATTTTCAAATGGACTTTTACAAAAATAAGAGATTTACACATGAATAATACACAAACATCAATGAATAATTTTCAAATTATTTCAGTGTAGCTAGTATAAGGGAAAGGGGATAATCCATGAAACTATAATGGATTAAATTTCCAAGTACTGTTTCAAATCCTGGATAAGCAAAATTAAAAATTATACCTAAAAAAAGTAAAGATAATGCAAAGTAGATCTCTACTATTAAAATAAAAATTTTTCAGTTTAAAATATTTCTTAAGAATCTCCGCAACAGGATTTATAATCCGTTATTACAAGGATATTTTACGGAAAATATCATAAAAAATTTTAAATTATACATTTAATGTTGCATAAAAAATGAAAATGTATAAAATATACTTTTACAGAAAGTTAATATATCAATAAAATGAAGCTTAAAACAGTGTAATGAAGAAAAAAATTTTAAAAATGACAATAATTTATTAAAATAAAACTATTTTTTTAAATGAAAGAAACAATTATTCTTAAAAAAATGCATAACAGACAAACCAGAGAAGATTTTTAAAATAACTTTCTTTTGCAGATATTTATAACCAAACAATGATAAAGGATGAGAAATACATTCAGGATATTTATTACAGTAACTGGTGGAGAAGTATAATTGAAACATCATGTCAATAAATAATTATAAATGAACACTTTATACAGTCATAAATATTACACTTAATGTTTATAATAAAAAGGAAAAATATTATCATTTCTACTCTAATAGAAATAAAAAACTGGATGTCCAATACTTAAAGGAAACATCTGTGCATTTAATCATTATTCACAAAAGGAAGAATATTAAACCATGAAATAATTTAAGAAATATATCAATGAAGTTTTTTGAAATCCAAACAAAGAAGATCCTATGAGCATAACAAAATTACAGCGAATCAATTTCTAAATTAAGAAATACTTTGAAAGGAAGGATGTTTTGATATATTAGATTGTTTCAATATGTACACAAAACTTATATGAATTAATATATGTGTTTTTTTACGAAATTTTCCTAAAATATGGGAGAATGACAGCATGATTAGGATTTGAATAATTGTAATATAACATAACACTGATCCAGTTTCAAATTACTTTATATTTTTTCTAAGTCAAACATTTAAGGTAATTTAATAAAAGAAAGTAAATAAAATATGTTAAAATTTGGTTATAAAATAAATTAATGGGATTTACGAGATTTAAAATGATGCATTAAAAGAAATATTATAAAAAAATCTTGGAAATACTTTTACTAAATAATCCCGAAAAAAAGGGGAAAATTAAAAATGAATATATACTTTTAAAGAAATTTTGTTTTATTTATACAAGCATTATATTTTGAAAGTAACATAATTGTAGAAAATGTTAAAACTTTTACATTATGTGAAAGCAAAACTCCTATTTAAATAACTTGAACAATAAAGAAAAATACTATCAGACACTAAGTGCATTCAGAAACTATCTTATGACTAATTTTGGAGAAATTATTTATGCTTGACAAATTCAAGTTTAATTTTACATTTCCAAAATTAAGAGATTTGCACATGAATAGTAATCATAGTCTAATAAATAATTTCAAATTAATTCAGTGTAGCTAATATGAGGGACAGGGGATACAATCCATGAAACTATAATGGATTACAGTTTCCAAGCACTGTCAAAAATCCTAGATAAGTCATCTTAAAGCGATTTTAAAAATTATACATGAAAAAAGTAAAGATAATGTTAAGTGCATCCTTAGTATCAAAAGAAAAAATTTTTCAGTTTCAAATACTTTTTAAGAATCTCTGCAACAAGATTTATAATCTGTTATTACAAGGATATTTTACAGAAAATATAATAAAAAATTTTAAATCATACCTTTAATGTTAAATAAAAAATCAAAATGAATAAAATAATCAGTTACAGAAAGTGAGAAATAATTAAATTAAATGCTTCATGCTTAACATTGTGTAATAAAAGAAAAAAATCAATGAAATTTTGAAGGACAATCCATTCAACAATATTTAATAGGGAATATCTTAAAAATGAGGACAAATTATTCAAATAAAACTTGTTTATTAAAAAAAAGAAAATATTATTCTTAAAAAGAAAACGTAACAGAAAAAAAATTGAGAAGGTTTTTAAAACAATTCTCCTTTCCAAGCTTTTAGAACCAAACAATAACAAAGGATGAGAAATAAATTGAAGATCTTTATACCAGTAACTGGCAAACCAATATAACTGAAATTTATTTTGATAAATATTCATAAATAAATGTATTGTACAGTCATAAATATTACACTTCATGTTTATGAGAAAAAAGAGCCATTTTAACATTTCTACTCTCAATAGAAAGAAAAAACTGCATGTTATGATATAAAGAAAGAATTTGAGCAGAAACCCATTACTCACAACAAAACAGGACTTGCAGACCATCAAGCAACAGAAGGTCCTATGATTATAACAAAATGGTAAAGAATCAAGTTCAAAATTCATAAATAATTTCAATAAAATACTATATAATTGTTGACAAAGAACTTTATAATAAGTGCTGTTATAATATATTAAGTTGTTTCAATATGTACAAAAAACTATAATACCTTAAAAAATGTTCCTTAAAAATGGGAGAATGATTGCATGAATAGGATTTAAATAAATGTAATCTAATACTACATGGATCAAGTTCCAAAGTATCAAAATTCTTTTCAAAGTAATACATTTTATTTAAAAAATGAAAGTAAATAAAAAAAATATTATAGAGCAAGGATATAAAATGATTTAATGGTAATTATGAACTTCAGAATGATGTAATGAAAGATATAGTATATAAATATCTTAGAAATAATTTTACTAACTAATAATGTAAAAAGAGGGAATAGTTAAAGTAACGATTTATTCAAATACAATTTTCTTTAATTATAGGAGAAGTATAATTAGAAATTAACATAATTTTACAGTTAACAAAATTTAAGTCATGTAAAAGCATAATCCTTAATTAAAGAACTTATAAGTATGGATAAATTTTGGTAGACACTAAGTTAATACTGGAATAATCTATTAACTAATTGTAGATAAATCATTTACATCTAACAAATTTGAAACTAATTTTACAAAACTAAGAGTTAAAACATAGATATTAATCAAACACCAATAATAATTTTGAAATTAACTTCAGTGTAGCTAATATGTGGGAAAGGGGATACAATCTACAAAACCATAATAGATTACAATTTGCAAGCACTGTCAAAAATACCTGATAAATTATCTTAAAGTTAATTTAAGAATTTTACATGAACAAAGTCTACATTTAATGTTATTTAAAAAGAAAAGTAAATAAATATATGTTGGAGCTAAGTTATAAAATGAATTAAAGGAAATTACACGATATAAAATGATGTATTAAAAGAAATATTATAAAAATATCTTGGCAATAATTTTAGTTATTTATCCTGCAAAAAGTGGAAATTATAAAAGTAACAATTTATAAAAAAACATTTTTTTAAATTATACAAGCACTATGCTTTGAAATTAATATAATTCTACAAAATGTAAACAAAATTTACATTAACACTAAGTGCAACCTGGAAAAATCTATGAACTAATTTTGGAGAAATAATTTATATCTAACAAATTCAAGTCTAATTTTACAGGTGGACTTTTCCAAAATTAAGAGATGGGAACATAAATAGTTATCAAACACCAATGAATAATTTTCAAATTATTTCAGTGTAGCTAATATGAGGGAAAGGGGATACAATCCATGAAACTATAATGGATTACAGTTTCTAAGCACTGTCAAAAATCCTGGATAAGCTATTTTAAAAATTACACAGATAAAAGTAAAGGTAATGTAAAGCGCATCCCTACTATCAAAATAAAATATTTTAAGTTTAAAATATTTTTTAGAATATCCTCAATAGGAATTCTAATCTGTTATTAATCTATTGTTAACTTTTATATCATACATTTAATGTTACATAAAAAATCAAAATGGAAAAAATAACCTTTTATAGAAAATGAAAAAATTATTAAATCATATATTTCATGCTTAAAATAGTGTAATGAGGGGGAAAAAATCTTTAAAATTTTGAAGTACAATCAATTAAACAATATTTAATATTGAATATTTTAAAAATAAACACAACTTATATTCAAATAAAACTAGTTTTTTAAAAAAAAGAATAAAAGAAATTACTATTCATAAAAAGAACACACAACACAAAAAACTGAAAAGAATGCTAAAACTACTCTCCTTTCCACACTTTTAAAACCAAACAATGAAAAAGGATGTGAAATAAATTCAAGATATTTTTCACAGTAACTTGCAGAGAAGTATAATTGAAATTTCATATTGATAAAAAAGCATAAATGAACATATTAGATATTCATAAATATTATACTTAATGCTTAAGATAAAAAGGAGTAATTTTATCATTTCTACTCTTAATAGAAAGAAAAACTGCATGCACAATATATAAAAGGAGAATTTGTGCAAAAAAGCATTACTCACAATTAAACAGGAGTTTTAGACCATCATGCAATTTAACAAATAAAACAATGAAATTAATTGAAAGAACAAAAAACAGAAGATCCTATAAATTCAACATAAGAAAATCAATTTAAAAATTCAGAAATATTTTGAATAGAATACCACATAAATGATGTCAATATTATAAGTATTTATAATATATGCTGCTTTAATATGTGCACACATATTAAACTTAAAGGAATTAATATATATAGATATTCCTCTTTACAACATTGTCCTCAGAAATCGGAGAATGAATGCAAGAATTGGATTTGAATAATTGTAATCTATATTACTGCATTGATCAAATTTCAAAGTATAACTTTTTGAAAGTCATACATTTAATATTATTCAAAAAATGTAAGTAAATAAAAAAATATGTTAAAGCTAGGAGGTAAAATGATTTTATGGGAATTCAGAGATTTAAATTGGTTTAGTAAAAGAAATAGTATCGATATATCTTATAAATAATATTACTAATAAATCCTTAAAAAAGATGGAATAATATGTTATTAATTTTTACAATTTTTATACATTTTTTCGCATTATCACACATATCAATTTTAAAAGAGAACATAAAGGACAAAAAAATTCAGTTGATATTAAAGCCTATTTTTTTAAGTTTATGAGCCAACACACACACATGTATCCAATAAATTCAAAACATTACAAGAGAAAAAAGGGAACACGTATTTCTGAAATTTTATTAGAAAACATGCTTATAATTCAACACATTTTATAGGCATGAATACTGTACTCAAGTGTTTCAATACTAAATTGTAGAGCACTCTTCTCATTTTGATAGATAATGTATGAAAAAAATGTCAAAGACACAAAAATTTTGTCAGAAAAATAATAAAAACTAAATTGTAACCTATCAAACAATTTAAGAAAATAATCTATAATAATAACACACGCTGCAAGACACAGATTATTCCAATAACAAAATAAAATTATAGTGATTAAGATTTTAAAAAATAATGCTTTGCGTGCAAAATTAAATCAATTTTAAAAAGTACTTTATTATAAATTGCAATTACTTATTTAACTATAATTTTTGACACTTTTAAATAATGAGTCAAATATCCATCAAAGAGTCACTTTTGTTAAAACAAAACAGTTTTATTTTAAGAATACATTATATAATGCAGATGTAAATTATTTAAATCAATTTTGAAAAGTGGTCATATTCCCAAAAAGTGACACAAACACTGCTACATAAATGTTCTGGAATTCAAAATTGTTCACAAAAGCAATAAATGGAGACATGTTGGTGTTAACTTTTCTTCTACTTTTAATAAATTTTTATAAATAATAAAAAAATCTTTCTTTTATTATGTCATTAAAATCTTGAGGCCGTTCTGAAATATTAAAGGCAATGTATTTCTCTGTACTTTTGAAATTAACATAATTTTAACAAATAGAAACAAAATTTACGTTATACAAAAGAAAAATCTCTGTTGAAATGACTTCAAAATAGAAAAGAAAAAAAATACTGGCAGACACTAAGACAATTCTTCAACAGTATATTAACTAACTGGGGGTAAATAATTGATATCTACCAATTTTGTAGACTAATTTTGCAGGGGTACTTTACAAAAATTAAGAAGTTGCACATGGATATTGATTAAGCACCAATAAATAATTTTCAATTTAATTTCACTGTAACTAATGTATGGGAAGGGGATACAATCTATCAAACTATAATCGATTAAAATTTCAGTAAATGCAAGCACTGTCAAATGTCCTGGATGAATTATTTTACACTTAGTTTAAAAATTATACATGAAGAGAGAAAAGCTAACATTAAATGTATCCCTATCATTAAATTAAAAATTTTACAATATAAAACATTTTTTCTTATTCTCAGGAACATGAATTGTAAGGTGTTATTACACTAATCTTTGAGAAAATTTTTATAAAAAATTTAAAATCATACAATTAATTATACTTGAAAATAAAACTGAATAAAATAATCTCTCACAGAAATTGAG